>WOGL01001126.1:0-10356 GCA_015342145.1 Leptinotarsa rubiginosa
CCTGTATTAATATCATTATCCCAAATTTCAAATTTTTGAGTTGACCCGTTCAAAAAATAAAAGGGGGGGGAGCATTAAAGAAATGCAATGTATAATTTCAGTGGTCTCTTGATTAAAAAAATCTTATTTTAAAGATGGAAGAGAATGTTTTCATATTTTTTTCACATACCAATCAGCGACATATTATTTTAATGTTGTTTGCTTTTCAGCATATCATTTCTCTCTTCATACCGAAATACCCTTGGGTTGTGTGACTTATATCGCAGGTTATCGCCTCTGTTTTTTTATATTTACCAATTGTTGCTCGTATTGTGAACAATATTCGATACGAGTGGAATGACTCACTTTCGAATCTTTTGTTCGAGTGGCCGTGAATGATGAATCACGGATGCTGATGATGCCTCATGAACGATCATTGATGTTCCCTTCTAGTTGAAATATCATTTAAATCACATCAAGAGTTGATTCGGAATGTCTGCGAGTGCGTCACTGGCGTGGGCTCGCTTTGAAGACTCGCACATGAAAGAGGTTACTCCGTGGGCGTTTTGGCAGAAAAAGCTGAAAGCAGAATAAGAAATGGGAAAATCAGAAATAAATTCATGTTATGTTTGAAGATGATTGAAAATTTTTGGGAAAGAAAGTTTTTGGCTTTCTGCTACTACATCTTGTTACAAAAAATTAGGGAATCTTCCAAAGAAAGGAAGGAAGTAATCAATTTGAAAATAAGTAACTCTATACAATGTTTCATTAGTTCAGACTTCCATTGTCTGATATTATATAAAATGATTTGAAAGAATAATAAAAAAGAAGAATTAAAAAATAAATAGCTGAAAATAACAATTATATTAAGCAAAAAAACCTGAAATGAAATAATAGTGAAATGAAATACAAGTGAAAATAGAACAATTGAAGAAAAAATAAAAATAAAAAGTTAAGAGATTCCAAGCCAGGTTACTTCACGACTTTTCGATTGTTAGTATCCACAATCGTCTTCAGGTGATGACTGGACTAATTCCTCCGAGAGATGACTATTTACGGGTCATTCGAGTAGTTTCACTTATCTCCGTTTTCCTTTTTCCGCTTCACCGGTTTAGTGGGAGATGACGTTAGGCGGGAGTTGGTCATTTTTCGCTTGATTAGAGGTTTCCATATGTTGCGTATCTCTACGCTAGCTTGGCTGAATATATTGTTGGACAACATGTGTACGTGGCTTCTTTGAATTTTCCCCTAAACCAATGTTCCTCGATGTGTATGATCTCAGCTTGGGTCCACTCGATGTTATGTTGATGTGTCCAAACATGCTCTGCTATTCCTGATTTGCTGGTTTCCTCTCGCTGTGTGTATTTCTTGTGCTCGGCAATGCGAACATTCAATGGCCTCTTAGTTTCACCGATATAGGATTTTCCGCACTCACAAGGTATCCGGTAAATGCAATTCTTGGAATCGCAGTCCGCGTTTGGTGGCCTGATTTTCGTAAGGCTGCTACGGATAGTGTTTCCGGATCTGAAGCAGGTTCTGATGTTGTACTTGGACTCAATTCTTCTTATCCTTTCCGATAATCCTCTGATGTAAGGGAGTGCAAGCACTGGTTGTGACGGCTTCGGCTTCTCTTCCTTGCGAGGCTCTTGCTGTCTTTTAGCCAAAGTCTGTTCCAACATCGTTTTGGTGTAACCGTTGAAGATCATTTTTGATGTTGTCTAGTTCCTTCTCGAGACCTTCCTTCGTATTATAGAGCCCGAAGGTATGGTAATAGAGCCTTGATGATTTCTATTTTAGTCGATTGATGGTGGTTGGATTCGCGGTTTAGATACTGTTTCTATTTTTTACTTGTATTTTATTTCACTGTAATTTCATTTCAGGTTTTTTTGTTTAATATAATTGTTATTTTCAGCTATTGTTTTAAATTTTTCATTTAAGTATAAATGAACCAGTAGGTTCTTTTAGGGATTTCAAATCATTCTATATAATATTAGGCAATGGAAGTCCGAACTAATGAAATTCATGCTTATTATTGTTTCTTGAAGTGGAATAGACCTGGTTGATGGCTTGTTTTCATAATTTCTTGAAAAAAATTTCAGTGGAATATTCAATAGTCTATGAAGCATACCACTGAATGGTGCAACTCAATGCTGAGTTGGTTTGTGAAAAATTGTGAAATCATATTTATATTATATATTTTAGTGATAGTCAAGTATAGAATTGAGTGGTGAATTCAATTGATGCGTTATCGGAATTGGCGAATTCGACAAACTTGCCCAACTACCTACCTGTACCAGTAAAACAGGTACGTACATCTACGTATTTGTACCAGCATAAGGAAATCATCTGACTATTATGAATTCAATTTTTAAATTTATCCGTAAAAAATTCAGCTAACAAGAGACTCAACGGGTCTATTATTATTAGCCCTTCACTGAATGATTGAAACTGTTCATTGAATTGAAAATAATAGACAAATAGTGAGTAGGTCTAGAATTTCCTGTTTTACTACAGGATTAACATGGTTTCTGTCTGAGAGACGCTCAATCAGCTCAATTGTTTCAATACTGAACGTTATGTTATTCACTAATTGGCCGGTCGGTAGCCGGGCGGTTCAACGTGGGTGCTTTGTTCACTCAGTCAATCGGCCGAAGTGTGAGTCGATGGTTCAAGCCTCAGGCTGAACGCTCGATTTTCACTTGCTATCGTCCAACCCGTGTTACGAATCACACGTTAAAAGGTAAGACCTCGTTAGTCCTTAGCTCGCACAACTTACGACATCTGAGGGTTGTCGTTCGTAGGGGTGCGATAACTGATTAACGGTAAAAACATATTTTAAACATTTTTTTTTTAAACAATTGAAGTTGTTAAAAACGACACTACGGGTCTATACTCTGTCTATCTAAGCAACGGAGTGTTCCAAAACATTATCATGCATAGTGCACGTGATCTCCTAGACAAGGCTGCTTGTACAGAGTCGCACTGAGGAACGACCGATTTTTTTTACAATGTGTGGCTGGGCATAAGCTGGGTGGAGTGTAGGGACACAAATTAGCTGTTTCTTCAGCCGTATCAGTACTTGGTATTTTAAAAATTTCCAACTTCAAAACAGCGTATATGTACACACCACAGGCGTTAAAACGTAACTGACCACTCCGACACTGTAACAATGAATTTCGCCAGCCGATTGCAGTTGAATCTGATTGGCCAGCTTAAGGAGACTTGTTTATTTTACCCAATATATTCAAATGTGCGTGGTAATCATGCTTTGATCACGCATCTATCTTTGTTTGGGTTACTTTGTTTGTTGGATGGATATAATTTAATTGGAAAATTGATTTTATATAATTCAATGAGGGAATTGAGTTTGATTGGTTGTAGGTTCATGATCGCCGGCCTGTGTTTATCACTTCCATTCATAACCATCTCTATTGCCTTTGGGGTTTTCTTGTGATTACAGGATCATTCCTCGGAATATCGTGATGGGTTCCTAAACTAAGAAAATCTAGAGTATCACCGACGTATTCTTTTGTTATTGTTATTGTCTATCGCAATAACAGTTCGACATTTGTCTGCTGTCGTAAAAATTACGTTTTTTTTTTATTTTTAAAAAAGTTAGTGGCATTATTCACCCTCCTATTTTCGTAAAAATATTTTGTATGTCGTTAAACATATTACCAAAAATATAATTGAGGACTTCTTCAATGAAGATCATTTTACTTTGTGATCTGAATTAGTACAAACACTCTAGCAACGAGTTATTTTTCATATGGTGCAAAGTCTAATTACTTTGCGAAAACTATTTTCCAGGTTTTTTGACTCTGCTTTTATATTATTATCAGTGGACGAGGCTTGGCTTTTCTCCATTGGATTTCCTGACCTAGTTTGTGTACCATTAAGGACAGGTAGCGAGATTGTTCGTTGCCTCTTCTTTTCTGTTGAAATTATCCCTGTGTTTTTAATTTCTATTGTCTCTCTATATACTCTTGGATAGTAATTATGAGTTTTATCTAGTATTACTGTATCTTCGAATGAGATAATATGAGTGCCTTCTTTATTGAGACCATGTTCGGCTACAGCTGATTTGTCGGTTTGTCCGAGTCGACAACGAGTATAGTCGAAGTGAACGATACTGTGCACTGTTGAAGTTGACGGCACTATCAAAGGCAGTGCTGCCAACCGTACGGTAATTACCGTACATGTACGGTATTTTAACATCAAATACGGTATACGGTCCTGACATCGTTACCGTACGTAATTGTACGGTAATTTAATTAAAAAAACTGAAGAATTATATTATGGTGTACATCCTGTACGTCGGTATACATTTTCGAAGATTTTTCGGCAGATGCGCCATCTATCATGCTTCAGCAGTAGTAGGCATCGTAATTATTCGATAATTCGATAATTTGTAGCAATCTATATTTCTAGCTATGGTGGCTGAACCTATAGGCACCTGTAGGCGAAGAGATTCCTGTAGGTTGAACGAGCCATCATAGTGACCTATTGAAAATCTAAAGCAATTATTACCAATGTAATAAGTCCAAGTCATAAACGTGAATTATCCGATATATTGAAAGTGGCCAAATTCAGTGTTCTCACCGATGAATCCACCGACATTCGGGGACCAAGGACCAATAAATAGTCAGATCCCGGAGGAATAAGTCCAGTTATCACCCGAAGACGATTGTGGATACTAACAATCGAAACGTCGTGACATAACTTGGTTTGGAATCTTTCAATTTTTATTTTTATTTCTATTCTTCATATTTGTTAATAATATTTTTAATTTTCAGCTTTTATTATTATTTCAATTTTTTATTCTCTGGTTGTAGCTTGTATGTTATTTTCTTGTAATTTCAGTTTTTTGTTTTTTAAAAAATTGTTCTTTTCGGTTAACCTTTTCATACTTATTTTATTTTTCTAAGTATTTCAAATCCATTTATATTATATTAGACAATGGAAGTCCGAACTGATGGAAAGATACTGATACTATAAATAACCATTCTAGTTTTAGGCTAGCTCATAGCTGCACTTTGGCTCTTCTGAAAATTACTGATGACATAATTGATGCTAAATATAAAAGAAAAGCATCCGTTTTCATATCACAAGATTAGTTTGAGGTATGTGATACTCTCAATCACAGAATATTACAAGCCATTTTCAATTTACTAGGGATCAGCAGAAAAGCTTCCAAACTTCTATCCTGCTATTCAAGCGATAGAACTCAGGCAGTACTATATGGTGGAAAAGTTTCTAAATTTTTAAAAATTGATAAAGGAGTTCCACAAGGTTCAGTATTGAGGCCCTTTCTCTTCGATCCATATACTTGCAATTTTCCTAAGCCCTTTCTGTCATGCACGCAGCACTATTATTGCTGATGATACACAATTATGTTTGTCATTCAAACCTGTAGAGTACTCTCAGGCTATTAGTGCTTTGAAATTTGATCCACATAATCTTGAGCAATTTTCTATGAATCATTGCCTAAAACTGAATTTAAATAAAACTGTTGCAATCGTTTTCGGTAGTAAGATTGTAAGAAAAGGATTTATTGCAAACAACTTTGGTTGCATTCAGATTGGAGTGGGTCCTTTAACACTTTCTAATAAAGTTAGGAATCTGGGTTGGTAGATTGACCAAGATATGAGATTTTTCCATCACTAAACCTGTGCTAAAGTTACAAAAAGCATATTGTAATCTCAAACTGATTTATTAAAATATACAGTTGAATGAAATAATTGAAAGTTCACTATGTGACTCTTTATTGTTATCCAGGATTACTGCGATGTTCTTTGCGCTCCTTATATAAACTCTATTGAAATCAAATGAATTCACAAGCTCCAAAATAGTTACCTGAGGTTAATCTATGGTATCAGAAAATACGATAGGATTTCATACACATTGAAAACAAACAACTGGTATAATATGAACAATCAAAGATTCTTTCATTCTGCTTGCTTCTTTTACAAAGTATTAAAATACCAAAACCCCCCCTATTTGTACAATAAGATAACATGTCGCTCTGATGTACATAATATTAATATTTGACGAAAAAGTTGCCTTACTCCTCCAATGTTTGACACACAATTTCACAGAAGATAATGTTCTTATGACATTAACAAATGTATGAATAAAATACCTCCAGAGTAGGAAGAACTCTCGTTATCGACTTTTCGGACGCATATCATCATATTTCTCGGTAGAGAGTCAGTTCAATTTTTATTTTTTAATTCTGTTCATTTTTTCTCTAATAATAAAAAAAGTCACTATTTATCTCCAGTACGATCTTAGAACTATTAATTCAGCAATAACTATGTTAAAAAAAGTTATTTATGTTTCCTTGACTAATATTTATCTTCATTTTGATCTGAGATCTATTAATTTAATGATAGCAATGTTTATATTCCTTGTAACGTAAGAGCATTTAAATGTAATCAATATATTTTTCGTATTTGTTCTGATTTGACATTTAGTGGTGTGTATCGGGTTAGGTGGAGAAACAGATGGCAGTCTATACCGATTGCCATAATGAATTTCGCCCATTTACTTATTTAGTTCACATGTATGAGTATGTATACAATTGAAAATTAACAAAGACCTTTATTATTATCATCATTATTATTATTTGATTGATATTCAAGTCGTATCTCATACACTTCCGATATTAACAAGACATGTAAGTATAACTAACTCATTTTGCCACGTATTCATAGAAAAATAGTTGTTTACATAGTCTGAAAATAGAACAAATAGAACATAGAACAAATGTTTTTGTGTTGTCGTTTAAGAACTGCGTATTGTCGGATGTCGATTCAGCATAAGTCAGCATTAACATTGATCTTGTGTATCCATTTTTGATGCACTGTTTGGAACCTTTGGTGTAGTAATAAATATTACTGGAGTTTTTTTCCAACACCAAACCGTTATTTCAACTCCTCGACACGTGTTTCAATCACCAAGTGATCATCTTCAAGAGGAAGATCAAACTGTTTGGTCATATTCATACCCATGTCTCCTTGGGTATGAACAGAGAAGGTCAATAAGCAACATATAACACATATGTATGCTGTAATCTTGCGGAAAATTCGTCCTGCAATGCGGTAAGGATACGACAAGGTCATATTACAACCACATCTTTTTTGGTAAAGGTTTCTGCAAAAGTGGTTGCAGTATCCATAAGTATATCTTACGCAAAATAAGTTTCAACAATGGATAAAACAGAATATCCTTCCGTTAAGCTGGTCAAAATTTTTCCCATTCCCTTACTATTTTTTTTCCATTCCTAGTTTTGTTTTTCTGAGTTTTATATTTCTTCTTTTATAGAGTCTAGAATTCTGTCTAGGATTGTGGGTGTTCTTTCTCTAGAAGATCTCAGATCTTTAAGTAAAAGTTTTTCTCAATGGTTGACACATCTAGTGAAGTAATCTTCGATCTCATCGATCTCTTTTTCATATTTTTCGAGCTGTTCTTTATCTATTTGGTGTCTATTCATGAGCTCTACATTTTCGAATTTCAGTTTCATCAGATCATCTTTGATTTCCTGTAAGTTCTGGTTGTAGGTAGCCTTCTCAGCTTCCAGTTCCTTTCCCAAATTTCGTTTCAATGCTTCAATCTCTGTGTTGTGTTCGTTGATGTCAACAATTTTATTTTCAATAAAGATAGCTTCTCAAATAGTACTGTTATTTCCTTTTTCTACTCATCTGTTTCCTTTTTTTGATCAGCAATCACAATTTTATATTGCATTATACTTTCTTCATATAGTTAGTTGTTCGGCTTCAAAAAGTTCTCTTTCAAACGACGGAAAAGTCCTTATTAGGAGTCTTTACTTTATTTCATTGAAACTTTTCAACTTTCTAAGTCCTTGTGAGAGAGTATTAACTTGTTCGTTTTCATTATATTCCATAGACTGACATTCTTTGAGTAGTAAATCAAATGCCCGGTCAATTTAATATGAGTGTTTCCTCTCTGAAGTGGAAAAAATGGTGACAGACTCCACAACTCACGTTCAAGAACTCTTTTTTGCAGTATTTAAATTTGTCATTCATTGTTGTACCAAAATTAGAAGTTCCTAATAAGCTTCCTGACTATAACTTCAAGAGAGATTTATTCATAGTATTTTTTCCTTGAAGCTGATAACTACTTATGGTGGTTTTTATTTCACTTTTTGCCATTCACGATTCGGATCCTTCTTGTGAATTGCAATCAATAATCAAACAAATTCAAAAGGTCCGCCACCTTCAATAATGCAACCTCCACCTGTGAATGAAGAACAACTACCATCTCTGCTGTCATTGAAAGTTGATTCACCTGAACAATTATTAGAAGCAAACCCTGATGTTGTCCTCCCACAAACCCTGGAAGAAGTTCTCGCTTTAAAAAATCAGAGAGCCTTAGAACTTGGTACTGAAATTGATGGAGGTAGTGATAGACAAGCTCATAAAGAAGTTGAGGAAGAACAACTTTGGGAGAAAGATGATAACGTCGTGAGTATTTTTCTCAACAAAATAATGTCCTCATACAAACACATCTTTCGCTATACGAAAGCTTTCTCAAATGAGAATGGGCAACACATGCCCGGTTTTTGTAAAATCCTTATAATGAAAATCTTATATCAATATTACTGGAGTTTTTTCCCAACACCAAACCGTTATTTTAACACCTCGACACCAAGATGATCACTTGGTGATCGAAACACGTGTCGAGGTGTGGTTGACAATGTTTTGTGGTGCATCTCATCAGTTCGGACTTCCATTGTCTGATATGATATAAATTGATTTGAAATTCCTGAAAAAATCAGTAAAAAATTAAAAAGATTAGCTGAAAAACAATGTTATTGAGCAAAAAACTGAAATCACAATGAAATAACATACAAGCAACAACCAAAAACCAGTTGTCACCTGAAAACGATTGTGGATAGTAACAATCGAAACGTCGTGAATTAACTTGGTTTGTTTTCATTTCTTGTTAATAATGTTTAAATTTTTTCAGCTCGTGTTAATAGTTCAATTTTTTTGGATTTTTTTTTTGGGTGTTGCTTGTATGTTATTTCATTGTAAATTCAGTTTTTTGCTTAATAAAATTGTTTTTTAGCTAATCTTTTAATTTTTTATCATCAAGTTATCAGCCAGTTCTATCCATTGTATTTAAGAGATTTTTTGTCAATATGAATTCTAAACTGGAACCCTCGTTTCAAAAACTTTATATCATAATGAGTAATACTGGAGGATATTGTTTCTATTTCATATGGATGTATAGATTTTATTTTGTAGGAAACAGTTGTAGACGTTGAACCAGAGCCGCCAAAACAACAAAAGGAAAAAGAGTTCAAAGATAAAGTTACTAAAAATAAAAAGAAAAAGAATAGAAAGAAAAATAAAAAGAACAGAGAAAATTACGATAAAGATAAAAAACAAAACGAACCTAAACCTAAAGAAAAGGAAGTAGAAGAATTGGAGGAAGAAGTGGAAGTTGTGTAAGTTTGAGATTCATATTTATTATTTATTTGTTAATTTTCCTTCTGGTAAGTGCCGATGTGAACATCACAGTTCTTGTCTCAATTTTAATCTAAAAACTAACAATGGTGACATGTGAATGATATCGTGAGGTTATATTCTTGTTGATGATTTTTATCCATTAATTTTTTTTTCTTGGTGAACTGTGTTAGATTTTGTTTCGCTGCCATAAAAATCACATAAAAATGCATACACCATCACTCGTTAGCTGTCAACTGTCAACTAATCCATCAACCCGTATTTGTAGGCCATTATATGAAGGAGAATAGAGAACGAGTCATTTTTTGTGGGAGAAAATCAGTTTTTATCGACCTTCTCTAGGTATTTTCACCTTCTGAAATCTGAAAAAATATGAAATTTTCAATGGAGAACTTCACAAACATGCAAAAAGGGCAAACATTTCAATTCACCCCGATAAGTTAGGTACTGCGTGAATTCAAAGTAATTTTCACGAAGAATACTTTTCTGATTATCAGTTACTTGTAACATTATATTTAGTTCTTTCAGAATGCTGGGCTTTATCATCTGTTCCTCATTGGAATTTTCTATTATTACAATTAAATTTCTGTATTGCTTTGCTTCTTATATACATCCCCACAGTTTGGTAGACTTATTATTTGTATCAGATTGAGAACATCGAAATGTTTCAGACTGAATTTATTTAAAAAAAGCTTAGCTTTTGACAAAATAGTTAATAACTTGAAATATGAAGACTCATCTTCGACTTTTGCATTCTTCAGAAACTTTTATTTTGAAAATTTCAAATTATGTAAACTGATTTTTAATAATGTTCAAAGGTATGTTCAAGAAACTATTGATTTACATGAGTTGGCCCCACAGTATCGTCAATTCTATAGCATAT
>WOGL01001127.1:0-12128 GCA_015342145.1 Leptinotarsa rubiginosa
AAGAGCCACAAACCACAGGGGTCCATGCCATCGATCACATTCAGCCTGATTGGACATTTCGGATGCGCTCCATCCAGAGGAACCGTTATTCCACACATAATGGCATCAATAGTTCTTTCAAACGAATAAAAAATTTCGATATCTTACACACAGTTTTTTATTTAAATTTAAAGATAGGAAGCACTTAATGAAAGACCCTATAGTTTCTATAAACTTGATGGCCGAGATAATCAAACTGCCTTAAAGCCACTTTCCGGTCATTTTAATAATTTTTCACCCCGCATTTCAAACCATTGCCCTACCGCTAATGCGATTGAATTGAAACGTTTTCCTACGATTTCACAGGAAGCAATGATGCAATAAACGACCGATAGAAACAGTCTGTATAGAGAGGTTGCAACACGGTGGGTAAAGCGACAGGTGGAGGTGAATTACCAAGGGATTCGATGTATATGAACGTAGATCTTGAGAATACTGATTAATAATGATATGTTTCAACCTGAACCTAATATTAGAAATTGAGGCAGTAGAGCTATCAAACAATATCCAGCCATTTTAGTTTTCACGAATTTCTAATGAAAGGCAACTGATAGTTGCGATCTGAAAAGAATACTTTCGTCTTATTTAACAAATCTCTTGTAAGTATTTCTGTTTCCGAGATAGCAATAGTGAGATGAGCAAAAAAAATTCGTATCTTTTGTGACCTTGAATATGTCCCCAGCGAACCTCTAATGAACTATTTATATACGAACGAATCTTAGTATGTTACAGACCTATTTCAGATTTGATACAGTTATAAATATTTGTGACCTCTGAACTCTGCACCAAGATTCGTCGATGATAAATGACTTAACATTTAAACGATGAATAATCAGCTCAAAGGCAGCAAATTCACAGATAACGCAAATGAAAGTAACGTTCGAAATTGCTAGAATGATAAGCGGTCAGACGGCTTTTTTAACGAACAAATCAAAAAAAGGTACTCACCCGAATCAGAAGGCGTATCTATGCCAAACTCTGCCAAGCGCATTGCGGAATTCTGTCCTCCTTTGTGGTAGCTGTGATCGCTTTCGGCTGCAGCCTGATTGGACTTTATGTTGATCTTGCTGAGCTCTGGTCTGATGTCGACAATCACCTCCTCTTCCTCGTCTTCGTCTTCCTCTTCATCCTCGTCCTCTTCATCTTCTTCCTCTTCATCCTCGTCCTCCTCCTCTTCCTTAACGGTGCACATGGGCCCCATATCGGCATCCCCTTTGCCTTCGAGGTAGTTGCAGAGATCCACCTCTTCATCCAGATCGCAGTCGTCGATCGCGTCGCGCAACAGCTTCAAGACGCTCGTCGGTTTCGAGTGTTTGGCCTCCTCGTCGTCAGACATCGGAGGCGTGTGAAGCATGGGGGCGGTGGCGCGCACCGCCGGCTTGAGCAGGCTCTGCTGGTGGCAGGATGTTCCTCGCCACTCTCGCTTGATCGTCGGCACTGGCGGCGGGTGCATCAAACTGGTGCCAGGTGTGGGGATCAGCCGGCTCGCGTGCCTGAACTCGTCGTTGGAGTGTTCTTGGCTGCCGCAGTGGCCGGCCCACATGCAGTCGTGGTTGCCGGCCCACACTTCGTCGAGTATGGGGAAATAGGAGTGTTCTTCGGGAGGCATCACAGTGGTATCGCTGAATCCCGGCAGTTGCGAGAAATCAAGCTCGAACTTTTGCCATATGTCGTCGGGGAGCAGCGGCTCGGTTACGGGGTTGGAAAAAGAATCGATCAAATGCATCCTTGATGTTTCTATTACGTTTTCCGTCGTATTAACTATTTATTTTAAGCTAAAGTCACTAGTATCACTAATTCTAATATCACAAATTGACCCGGCTGAAGACTGACGCTGTGTCACAGCAGCTGCTGAAAATGAAAAAAAAATTAGCTTTCAATAAGTTTTCAGAAGCAATGCTTACAAAAGTCATCAATTTTGATATTTATAGTGATTCATCAGGAACTAACTGAAAACAAAACATAAATGCCCGTTTTTAAAAATATATTTTTTAAATGAAAATACCAAAATATAGTATGTTTGTCTATCCATTTGTCCTTCTGCATGTCATAATTTCATCGGTAATTTTCTCCTGAACAAGATCAGATATAGAGTCATACGCATACGTGTAAACACAGCTTAAATAACGGGTCTTCCAACAGGGACTTCTAAACTTTGACAATCGACATTTGTCAAATTAGTTGTCATTCACTCAGTCTGAACAACACATGCAAATAATGATTTTTTTTACCAGAATGGGTGTTCTGAAGATAGGAAGCGCTTAATGAAAAAGACCCTGTACCATTGTTTTTCAAGAACATCGGAAAATAAACAAGTCTTACGAGAGAGTTGAAGAGCTTGCAATTTTCGAAACGGTTAATTTTTTGCATGTGAATACCACGACCAAACGTAAACCGAATAGGGAGTACAAGAAACGTTGAAAAATTCATATCTCGAAAAAAAAAACGGATATATAGAGGTGATTCTGATAGGTATTGAGGTCCGCTAACTAAAAAAAGACGTTTGTTTGGTCCACTCTGTATACAATAATACTATATATAATGATACATGTGCAGAACAATACAGCGATAGTTCAAATGTTACATTCAACGACGATTTAAAAAATAAACCACACTGAGTTGATTAGAGAATCACATTTCTGTATTTTTTCAAACGCCGATCTAATAATCTGAAAACCTCCCGCTGTGGCCCGGCCAGCTGTAGGACAGAAAAAAGAATATTAACCATAACGAGGACGACAGGCAGCTGTTCCTCTCAATTATGTCATATATCTTGTGGATCGCCCGTGTTCCATCCTAGGTTTGTTTCCTATTTTTATACGGCCTATGCGGGCCGGCCATCCTTCCTATGTTCAGATACAAGTATCTAATTAAGGAAAACCGTGGCGCATGCACTCGGTTAATGTACCGAAAATTATCAAAAGCTGGAGGCTATCGGATTGCCACCGGGGTGGCATTTTATCACATTTAGAAGACGGGTCAATGCCAGAGTTTATAATTTAATTGCGACGAATTCCCAGGATATTTTATGGCTAGGGAAAGTCATATTTTTTATGTTTTCAGCTGGTTTATAAGTCGGAATTGAAGATTTTATGGACGATAAATACTTAAATTGTTTAATAATTGGGAAGTTAGGTTTCCTTCAACAATGATTCCTTAATTGAATAGAATTGGCCGATTCTTGATGAAAATCCATATTAAAATTAATTTTAACAACGATTCCATCATTTCCTTCATTAAAAACTGTTGACCAATAGAAGTCGTTCAGACTAGTGATTTTTTAACAATGGCAAGCCAGTATAACAGAGTTAAAAGTCTCTGAGACCTGAGAAATTTTCACGATGTAGACGAAACGAAAGGAGCATTGTTATTTCAGTGCATTCAAATCAAAATATTTCACCGCATCATCTTTGTTTTTCACTGTTCGATCAAAAGACTGTTTTTATTACATTTTCGAACACAGTCGTTGCCCGAGTAAATATCCAAATGTCTCTTGCTCATCTTGTAAAAATTTTGAAACATGCTTCTCACTCATTTGAAATCATCGCATTTTATAAAAATCAAAAGAAAAGACTACATAAAGGTGATACGTATGTGGCGCCCAACGTGGGAAAATTTCATGAAAGTGTAGGTCTAGATGAAAATGATCAGCACATTTTATATGTTCACTAGCGATCCGCCCCGGCTCCGCAAGGGGCATGGAGAAACAGTGATGAAAAGACAATTTTGTTTTATGGATGCGCCTCTTTCCCCCGCGGCTGGCTCCCCAGTTGGAATATTCGTTGGAGTATAGTGCGCATCTAAGACGTAAGAAGCACCTTTATACCAAAGTTTAGCTTCCTAGGACTCACCAGTACGGAAAAACAGAGATGAATGTGTGAGTATACTATAGATTTCTTCAACATGGGTAAAGTTGAGTTAAAAAAGGGTAAACGGAACCTTCAATCTGTTATATGATCAACTATATATAGAAATATATTTTTTTATCGTGATAAAACTACATCGATCGCTCATCCAGCATTAGATACGACACATTGTTGTTGACACGTTGAAAAAATTGTTGAATGACACTCATACCTATAAAATTATCAGTAGTATTACAAGATAGCGGATCTAGGTCAGACTATTAAATAATTTGACACCAAAATGTGAGATAACGTTTCTATCTAAATACTCGAGTTTTTATCTTGGCGCCTTGCTCCCGAAAATCCTGACCGGTTTATGTAATTCAACTTTATTTATGATAATGCGAAATACGGCGTCGTGTTTCTGTCGCAAATCTTAAAGAAGATATCTATTGATTTATCTAATACGCGATTAAACTTGTGTGGGATTTTTTATCGAGCGATTCAAGGCACTATCACAGCAGATTTCGAAAAAAATAAATATAAATCTTGCGAAAAATACGAAAGTTCTTATTGTATCAAAAATGATATGCCAAACAATCCAGTCATCACCCGAAGACGATTGTGGATACTAACAATCGAAACGTCGTGAAGTAATTTGGCTTGAAATCTTTTAATTTTCACTTCTTCTGTATTGTTCAATTTTCAATTGTTGCTTGTATTTTATTTCATTGTAATTTCATTTCAGAGTTTTTTTACTCAATATAATTGTTATTTTCAGCTATTTAGCTTCTGAACAATATAATTCGGGTTTTTACGAAGAAATCACGCATCACGACCTAAATAAAGGATGTCAACAAAACTAATAAATATCATTTCATGCCAGACATTCTCATTCTTGTTTCACATCTCAATTTCAAGAAGCTGTTACAGGAAATATCTGCAGTTTCCAGGTAAGTTTTTTGTAGACTACGTACAAAAAATACCCATTCCAAAAACTCAAAAACCGTTGAGTTGCCGTAACATTATTCCGCAAAATGCACGAGCTCATCAAAACAGAGGAATTTGCCTCCGTCCGCATAATCATATTTGTTATGGGACGTTACGTCAATTACCCAACGATTTACAAGCTTTTTACATTCCTTGAATCATTATGTATATACACAACGATGAACAATTTGTTTAGCATACCCAATGATGATTCGCCCGAGAAAAAAATTACTTGCAAAGAAAATGATTCACGTCCCTTGTTTTTCAACTGCTGCAAGGCATCATATGCAAACGAAAAAGTTATTCAATACTTTCGTGGAGCACGTGGAAACAATTGAACGAAAACAATCGAGGGAAACACGCTAGATGTTTACGATTCGGAGAAATGGAAAGTGTTGCGAATTTTTAATATGGATTCACTGTATTCCAATCATTGTATGCGTGGCTCGATTTGTTATGCAGATGCGATAAAGAAAAATGACAGGCAGAAAGAAATCGGGGCAAAACCCGGCAAGATCTAAACTGTCATGTACAGAGTGTACTGCTTCGACAAAAAATTGTAGAAAATGACCTTTCAGCGACCTACTTCCGAAACAAAAGACACTGTCGACTCGTTACCCGAAGATCCTAAATAAACAAAACGCAACACTTAATGGAACTACGAAAATTAAAAATGTACGCGTGTTTAAATTTGTTTATAAATAGATAAAATGTAAACGACCGGATGGATCTCGGATTCATTAGCACAACGCGGCACAAATAGGTATGGAAGTGTAACTGACGGTCGCTTTTGAACTCTCGAAAATTCGACAAGTCTCAATGAGAATTGATACGCCAATATACTATTAAAAAATATTTTTGACATTGCCAAATGAATCTATTCAAAATACCCCTAAGGACTTGAATTATCAAAAACCGCAGACCTTTAATTTTTATAAATTCAACTAAATATCAAAGGATCTAGCAGGGAGGCTTGAGTAGGTAGGTACACATGAAAAACCTGATCGTACATTTTCTAGCTTTTCAAATATTTTCCGATTTTCTAGATTCTACATTAGTCAAGATAAAATGTTATTCCCGAATTGTATAATTTTATTTTAATTATTGAAACTCATAAACATGATTAAAAGTCGATATTCATTTTAATGACTAATAGTTGCGTTCTTCAAAAACAAAATTTTGTTGTAGACCGTCGGTATCGAGATCGGTCGATTTCTTCACAACTCTAAAGAGTATACCATTAAGCGCTTCCTATTGTAAATTCCGTGTTGGGAATTACATGTTAAAAGATAAAACACCGTTAGTCCTTAGTTCGGAAGTCCCTATCGGGACTTCCGAACCTTAAGATATGAATGATTTTTCAAATATCTCGATAATTTGAAGTTATCAATAAAACGTTTCCGATTTGCAATCTCCTGTCTACATCAAAAAAACCAATTGACCCAGATGACGGACACCATTTAAATTTGAGAAGAAGGAAACACCAATAATAATTGTGAAAGGGAATTCCCATAGCAGTTCGCAAAGTTGTCTCGATAAAAGATGGACCTCCCACTATATGTGTGGGCATTTGACACATTTTCTAAACCCAGTTCACGGACGAGGAAGTCCGTGAACGATCTTGCGTTTTCCCATAATGATGCACTAAATTGAATGTTACCACTGAAGGAAGTATTGTCAAACATGTATATCAACAGCGCAACAGTTAAACTTTCAACAAAGTGGCCAATAGTATCGCCAGATCTAGAACCGTGGGAATTTTCTCAGTAGAATAGAGGACTTCAAATAGATCACGCTTAAAAATAGCCACAGTATAGCTTGACGAATTAGCATGGAACTTTTACTGCACTCGACCTACTGCAACATGGCCGATGTCAAACGAACCGGGTTTAGAACAGACGCCCAACAGCGCCGAGTCAAAGTCCACTATTCAAATAAGCATTCACTTGGCGAGCGTTTGCTTTAAAATGCCGAGACACGAGCTGGTGGCAGTTCGAGGAAAATGGTATTAATGGTATTTTCCTAACTGGTTTCATACATATTTATTTTACGTATTATGGTCTCGGAATTGTTTTTAGCCACCCGGAATTCTTTTCTGAATCGGCGGCGCCTCTGACGCATATAAATGGCCGGTTACGGACACTTTTTTGAATGGAGCAGAGAAAGTATAACAAAAACTTTTTCAAATTCAACAGAGGTGGCTTTGAAACTTCTCAGAATCGAGGTGTGTCGTAGTAACAACATGTAACTGACAACGCATCATTTCTAAATTCAAATTGGCTGCCGTATTTTCGGCAGCCAAAAATGGCTATAATATAATATATAATCATTGAAAGTATAATATTCTGCAATCAACAAATTGAACAATTTTTTCCGGCAATAGTCCGGAAAGTACTCGCTTCCTGGGCGCCTTTTCTTTGAGAAAGTAGCATTTTTCAGGCCTAGTCTGCGAATTAAGAACTTTCCCGACTAGGCAATTATGAACTTTCTTGTAATTGGGCAAGAAAACCTGGGGTTGTATAGGCAATATTTATCTTTACGGCTTATCCCATACTCCACAAAACAGATTATTTGTGAATTACAAAGAAGGTAAATGTTCTATTCAGACTGTTGGTATCCTCAGTTTTGGGAATCTCGGATTAGTAATCGCAGAATTTTTAAATTTACCCAATCATTCGTCGAACTCCAGCGACGTTATTTGCCTATGATGTACAGATATATAAATAAAAAACTAACGGATGAAAACAATCAATGTGAAACGGAATCTTCACCTTCTTGTTGTGACTTCAACAAAAGGCATTTAAATGTACCAAGCATTTCAAACAAATTTAATCTCTTCAATATTAGCAATTAGCAATATCAGCACATTCAAAATTTTGTGAAAACAATTCTTCATGTATATTTATTTCGCAAAGCACTTCATTGAAGTTTAACGGGTGTTTCAAGTTGTTCAAATATAGTTTTACTTCAATGTTGTTCATTCGTTCGACATAAGAAGTTTCTAGTTTTCGGAAAAACCCCTCCAAATATTTTAATTTTCCTTAATCACAGTAGTTCATTATCGACTGCTAAGATCGAGATCCTTGAAACTCTGGGTCAAGGAAATTTGTAAAAACCAATACAAAAATAAGAATTATAATGAAAGTTATCCAAATAATTAATATTTCAAAAATACCTGAAAATTTATTTTCAAAAATACCTGAAAATAATTTTTCAGGTAGGTATCCACAATCTAGAAAAATTTCCTAGTCCTTTTAGAAACAACAACTAAAAATCAAAGTTGAATTTTAACCGTTATTCTCTACTGTAAAAACATTGAAGAAAGTTAAATATGAAATATAATTCCTCCATATAAAAATTAAACGGAATTGAATGTCATCAAAAGTTAAATCCCATCAAGTTACATAATCTTGGAAAATCCCAATAATTGTATGCAGGTAACAAATCCATAAATTATTCAGATATTTTCTAGAAAGAGTAATGAAAATACAGGTAGGTACCTTTGTCCAACTGAGTAAAAGACACAATACCCCTGGATTAGGAAAACAAAGAACAGAATCAATTGAAAATTGTACCTGATATACTAATTATCCTTTGAAATGATTCAGAAATAGGAATTGAACAATATTGTCTTTATGTTACTGAAATTTCTTTTGTAAGTACTTGATTATAATGAAGGACTACAAATATTTTTAGAAAACTAGAGTGAATTTTCTGAAATTTCATTATTTTAAAAACCAAATATTTCTATAACTTTGTATGAATAAAGTCGTCTCTAAAATTATTAAAATTCATAAAGAACATGATGATCCATGAGAAATCGAGATTAAAATATGCAAATAAAAAAATTCTAAGTTCAATCAATATAGGGACAATTCATAAAAATTCTGAAAACCTAGTAAAATTGTAATTTTCATCACCCCCTAATTTATTTTATCCTCAAATATGTTGTCACATCGGACCAACATTTGAAACAATGTTAATCAGAACTGAATCAATTTTTTGAATATTCGCAAAAAACATTTATAGTGAAATAACCTAACCTAACTTGATTCAACATACCTAACTGTCAAAGCTATCCCAATGTTTATTTTTCATACACTCATAACAGCCACAAACAACAACACAAAAATATAAACAAGTCTGAAATTTTCTGACCGATTAACATTAGACTACTGAAAACAAATACAGAGTATCCAAAGGCGTCTTACGCTAAAATGGAGGGGGTAAGGAGGGGTACAACGGCCTGTCTAATTTGTATACAAATATTATCTACATAATTTTCTTATCACTTTTGGGTTTTAATTACTTTGAAGAATTTATGAATGAAATACATATTCAATATGTATGAATGGGAGGGACTATCAGATGCGGAGACATATTCAATTTACTAATTACTTTTTAGATGCTTCTGTCGATATACTTTGGAACATTTTTACATCACCAACAGATTCATTGAACCTACTGATTATTTTTTATATTATGTTGATTTTATTCCTCATAAAAATTTAATTTATCGTGTGGAACAAATTTACGAGAAGGTGAGTACTTACTTTAGGGATGTCATGACTTAATTTGACTTCATTAATTTATTCAATTACACAATAGGTATTAACTCAAGTTGGGATCATGAAAATGAAAGTTAAAACTAGTTCAATTGTATAATTTTTAAATTAATGCCAAGGAAGATGTTTGATAGTTCAAAGTGTCAAGTCTTTGAGGCGTGTAAAAAGGAAGTAATTTCAATATTTTTTCTGTATTTAAACCATCAATTATTTTTCTTGCACTTCATCGGCCAATATTTAATTTAATTTATTAAGTAATTTATTTTTTTAAATTCCTTTCGAGTTTCTGTCCTGAATATTCGGCCCATTTTTCACAGCTATCAAATATTTGAATGGTGAACAAAAACGCTAATTTTAAGTACGTTTAAAAATATCTCGTAGGTGTTATGTTTGAATTATTTAATATCTACCTCGTAGATTTCGATAACAATAATTTTCATTGAAACAAGGGTCTTGCCGTGATAAATGTTGCAAACGTAATATTAAAATTAAAATATATTACAACTATGCTCAAGTATGAGTACAGTTTGCAATACCTTACGAATAGTTGTGCAACAGCAATACATAAATTAGTTCCCAGCGAAACAAGCAAATAATTTAGAAATGCCCGTTCTGGACTGATTAGGGGTTAATTAACGCAAGAAATTCGAAATTGCCGCGATATTTATGGTATTATTGCCGCCGTAAGATTTACTTTCACAAATCGCAAATTGGAAAACGGCGATAATTAACAAGAAAAATGGCAAGAATGCAACTAAACCAGCAATTAATCTAGCAATCCTACTTGGAAGCCACGAAACCAATTTCGCCGACTGCAGCATATGTTTCGGTGTTTAGAAATCAAGAGCTCTTGCGAATTGCACTTACCTTAGAACGTTGAGGTATATCAATAAGAAGCACTGGAACGCCAACTTTAACTCGACAAAAGTTTTTTCCTGACACACGGTGTATGTAGCGGCCCGCAGAAAAAAGAAGACGATACAAAAACAATGTTATTAACTAAACCACTCTCCTTAGATTCTACTGTCAACTTTGTATACATTCTTGAGATGAAGATTGCAGCAGCAACACTAGACGTCAACGTCTTACAGCTCAAACGGCCAACTTCTGACTGAAACGAAGAAAAGGAATTGTCTAGTCTAGCCAGGAAAGCCGGCTCACTCGATTTGCCGGTAGGAACACAACTCCCAAATGCGGCGTTGCCAGCAGTATTCGAAATCGAAATATAATAGTCAATGCGGAAATGTATTTGCATTTTCGCATATATATTTGAGTTGATTTGTTGAAACTTGAAAGTTTCCCGGATGTCAAACATAGTATTTACATTTAGAACTTTTTTGATCAAGTAAAATATTGCTAATGTACCTAATAAGTTCAGTTAAATATACCAGTTCTAGGAATGTTTGTTGGGTAAGATATTCCCAGGAAGACGAGTTTCAGAACGCATGAGAGATAATATCAGGAACCCCCACAGCCCTTGTTGATCATGGAAGAGGCGTGGACACTTTTTTTTTCCCAAGATTAGATGTCCAACCATAACTATCTAAAGGACTTTTCAGCGTAGGAATGATATAGTTAGTCCATTCTCCAAAATATTATACCAATAACTACTATTCGAAAGTCATTTGTGAAGGAACGTGAGTTATTTCTGTTATTTATGAGTTTTCATTTCTGTCCTATCAAAAAATCTTTTTGAATGAATAATGTAAACACATTTGAAAACATACTCTCTCTGGAAGACATTTCGTCAATTTTATTACTTTAAAGTCAATAAAAACGTATTTTCAAAACACAACAAATCAAAATCTCCCAAACAAATATCCATTCTTCTCTTAAATTTTTTTGAACCAAGTATGCTTTCTATGCATACTATGAAAATCTTACTTGAGTAAATACGTATTCCAGCTGCAGTGTAAATAGTTCTTTCCTAAAAAATCCGAAACCGAAAAACAAGATAACATAAATAAATGAATGAAAGAACAGTGAAAAAAGATTTCTAATTCAGTACCGACAGTAAAAAAATCATAAGCAGAAACAGCAGGGATTTTTCTTTCTTTCATTCGAGCTCTTCTATGAACTACATCAATCCTCAACGAGACATTCTAAAAATTGAAATATACATTGACTCCACTGAAAAAATTTTACAAAAACCTACGAAATAGTAAGGACTCCGGCAACGTCGCGATGATCATCAAGTATGCGAAGGCGAAGGCGTAGCACTGCGGCAGACACGCCATTGCTCGTTTGCGGATTATTTGAATTTTCTCGAAAAGTTATCATTTTCCCGATGCGTCAGCTACCGAAAATGAGAAATATGTAAATATCCGACGCTTTCCTACATGATTTAATGGCTGTCCAATTGTACTTTCATCAATTTTCGCAAATGAGTAAGGGATCTACTTAACAGCGCGCAGTAATTCCGAAGAGCTGGGTCAGACGTCAGGAGGCGAAAAGCGCGGGATTCTAAACGTTACCTGCATACAGGGCGAGTCAAAATTATTTTCAGATCGGGTTCGTGTACTCAGATGAATACAGGAGTAGAGAAATTTCGATGAATAATTTTTGGTATGGTTTACACTGTTTAGAAACTGTATTAACATGGCCGGAAATTACCGGAAATTATTTGAACGGTAACGTCAATTATACAGTGTGTCCAAGATAAGGATCCTAAGCATGGGAATCTCAGTAC
>WOGL01001128.1:0-12143 GCA_015342145.1 Leptinotarsa rubiginosa
CTCTCTCTTATAAAACAAAATGTAGGGTGTCTCCAGAGGCTCCAATAGATTCAATGCATCGCCAGAACACTTCGTGACACGACTATCGTCAAACTCAAACCAGTCCGTTTCGTCTTTGAATAGAATGAGACAAGTTAATGAAACTATTTTTTCTGAGGTAACAATTATTTTTGAAAAAGTGACTTTTTTTTGAAAATCTATCGATACTAATTCATTTTCGATTGACAAGAAAATAAGAATGGAAATCAAGTATTACTGAGAGAAAAAAATGCAATATCAACGCTATGAGCAGAAATTGGGAGAAATGCTGCTTGAGATACGAGATAACCCAATCGGCAATATCCACCTCATCAAAATTCCGTTAATTGGAAAAAGTTTGAGGCAAGTGTAAAATTGGGAAAACAGTGGTACTTGCACCATGGTTGGGGTTCAAAAAAAAGTTAGTCAAAAATTACAGATTAGTCCTGAACTATCAAGATAAATACAGAACAGCATGAATATTCAGCATTTGAATATGAGTTACATAAATATGTGTATGCAAATAATGGTAATAGACATACCTATAGTGTTTTATAATTGCGTGCTTCGAATTGTATTAACATTGTTTTATTTTTCTACGAATCACGATTTACAAATGAATAATAGGCAAAATATTCGGTACTGGGCAAACAAATGCAATGTGCCACGAGAGAGCAAATTTCATGAATGGTTTGGCATTGATGTCTGGTTTGGTATCGTTGGAAACAGAATAGTTGGGCCAAAATTGTTTCACGGTACCTAATGAAAAGAGAGGTTAAATATTAAGGTTTCTCCCCCAAAATGAAATCGGGAATTATCCCAAAAATCTACTTTTAGTAGTTTTTCAACAAATTTACTTCCAACGAGACTTCATATTACCAGAGAAGTCTTCATCTATATAATGAAACATTCTACTGATGTAGTAATTGTAACCAACGACTCAAAAACTCAAACGACTCCCAGTTCATCGAATCTAACTGTTTCTTCATTTGGAAATATTTGATAATACGATGTTTACACTATCAACTTTACTAAAGACTGGTTCCGCTACATTTCAACTGAGAAAACTACTGTGTAATAAAAATAATTAGGCGGATGTTAAAGTGTGTCTGTGTCTACTATGCAATAACACCAGCCACTTTTTTCAATTGGAAAATAATACCATCAACCTTATGATTATTAGCGGCTTGAAAGATGTTTACAAGTAGTAACTAGATTAATTACAACATTATATTTTGTTGGACAAGGTCAGAGCACTTGAAAAATTCAAAATTTTGCTAGCATTAAAATAGCTTAAAGTTTCCTTCGGTTCCTTCGATATTTTGCACATTTCCCTTTCTAATTGAAACACTGGACACTGCATTATGATATGATGTACTATCAGTACAACTTCACAAATGTGACACTGTGGTTGAACTGATAGAGATATCACGTATTCGTGGGTGAGTTTGGTGTGTCCTAATCGAAGTCGAGTGATTATAATTTGTTCCCGTCTTTTCAGTGCTCCATAGTTCCATGGTCAGACTTTGGATTTCCATTGTCTCATTTGGATATAGTGCTCTGCCACTCCATGTTCCACTCACTCAGCAATATTGATGAAACTCATTAATACAGTTCACTATGAGATTTCCACTTTGAAGGGTTTTACAAAAACCGCGACACATTTTGGTATACAGTAGCGGCCTCAAGCGTAAATAACGCGGTTTTTGTGAAACCGTTTATGGTGAAAAGCAAACAATAAACTGTATTTATGAGTTTCAATATAGATTTTCATGAAGTATCAGCCAGTTCTATTCAAATATATGTTCTTGAAGTATCGTTTCAGGTCGGTATGAGGTATACACATTGTTGTTTCCTGGTTTGGGTTGTTGATCGCTTCCCGGGCTTAAAAGTCAGCACTTTCTTTTCTCACAATCTCCACATGCGAAGGGTCCCAAAGAAGGATGATTTTCTTGTTGAGCGTTTGAAGTTCAAAAACTTGTTGTTCGATAAGTATAACAATGGGATGTTTGATATACATCCATTGAAGAATTTGTAAGGCACTGAAGGAGTCAGAAATTATTGAGACTGAGTCCGATGCAATTGACTCAGCGTTTCGTGGTGCTTGAAAAATGGAGAATAATTCTCCAGTTACTATTATTGCTGTTTCTGGAAAAAAGGTCAATGTAACATAGTCAGTCACTACTGCTACTTCTACCCCAAGATGAGTTTTGTCTGAGTCTCTGTATATTTCTTCAGGATGGTCGTATTGTTCTAGGATTTGTCGAAAATTCAGTTTGATAATGTTCTTATACGTATCGTGTTCAGGGCACTGAGATAGGAGAGTGTTTATGATAGGAGTATGTATGAGCCGTGGTGGTGCAGATTTGATTTTTGTGGGGTACGGGGCTGGAAATGACTACATTTCTAAACGGAAGATCAGTTCTTGGCCGATAGTAACTTGTTGGAAATCGACTAGTTATTGTCTTTCTGTTAGTGGGAATGTTATTTAGAGCGTATTAAAGATATGTACAGCAGCAGCAGTGTTGAACCTTCTGCACCCCGTTGTTGATGAGCTAGATGTTTAAGTGAGTTTATTCCTTTCTGGCATGATAGTACTAGATGTCTGACATGTAGCTTCCAATTTAATTGTTGATCAAATATCATCCCTAAGAATTTTATGTGGGTTACGAATGTTAATTTTGTTTTGTTCATTTTCATCGTTGGTGCGCTTTCGCAATTTTCCTTAGAGAAGATAATGTATTTTTCTTTCTCTAGAAAAATTCAATCCTGTGATTTTAGATCATTCTTCTAGAGATCTTATTTGATTTTGTAACAGTTTAGCTAGTTTATGGATATTCTTTCCTTTGACAAATAGTACCAAATCATCTGCGAATATTCTTGCCTGAACGGGTTTTTTAAGGAGTGTAAGACGTCATTGAGTGCTATTACAAATAGAGTGGGGCTGAGGAATTCCATTTTCTTGAATTTTGTACTGCGATAATGTACCTTTTACTCGAACTCGAAACTTTTTTTTTCAAAAAGAAGTTCTGAACAAATGCTTATATGTTTCCATCATAACCCCGTTTTGTCAATTTGTCCAGAATATGATAATCTTCTCCTACAAATTATAGTGGGAGAATTATTTGCAACTCTTGATAGGTTCTTCAAAAAGGAAGCTGGTGTATCATCTGGACCTGGTGAGGTATCTTTCATTGGTATACGTGCTTCATTAAACTCCTCATTGGTAATTGGTGAGTTTATTGGGTCCTTATTTTTTGTTATTATCATTGGCAAGAATTCCTTCTCTGATTTGTCGGTAATGGATGTTTCATTGAAGTTTTCGTTGGACGAATGTCAGCTATATCGTTCTGCAAATTCTCTGACTATATCTTCTTTCAGAATGATAACTGATTCATTTTCATCTAATGCGGTTATGCCTAAGTTTGAATGTATACGTATTACTATTTATACGTATTACTATTTATACTCTATGTATAGATTCTTCATATTTATGTTTTGATATTTTTCGTGAATAGTCCAGCCGTTTTGAGATTTGATATTTCCTTAGTGCTGTTTCGCTTTCTTTCATTGCAGTGTCACATACTTTCTTTCATCTTGGTACAGGTTTACGTTTTTTCAGGTATACCGTCTTTTTGATTGATTTATTCACGAGGCCGTTGAAGTTTATGATGGTTATGTTATGTCATCGAAGATTTCATTTCTATCGATGTTATTTTTAATTGAACTTGAATACTGGTCCCAATTTGCATTTTTTAAGTTCCATTTTTAGGATAGTACTCCGTCACTTGTTGGGAGAGTTTGTTTTGAATCGTATGATATAATTATGGGATAGTGGTCGCTACCAAACAAATCGTCTAGTATTCCACATTTTATGTTGGTGTCACACATCGCTAGATCGGGCACGGATGAATTTTCAGTAGGCGTGTCAAACCTAATTTTAGAACCATCGTTGAGAATGACAAGGTCAGAAATATTGGAGATATTCTCCAGTTTGCGCCCCCTCATGTTTGTATGATCTGACCCTCAGATATATGCATTGAAGTCAAATGTTGCATATAGAAAATTTTTCTGGTGCTGGAATAGTAACCGCTATTGCTTCCAAATTTGTTGTTAGATAGAGTTTGTTGACTGCTTTGTTTGATCGAATGTTGTAACGTTTTTTTTTGTTCAGAGTATAACGCAAACTATTTTATGAAATTCCCTGTATACAAGTCATATTCGATCATGATCAATTCATTTCGTACTGTCCTAGTGATGCTCTTTACAGATAGGTGCCACCAGCCAACAGTGAATTCGAATCTAATATTTATCATTTATAATGTTGTCTATACCTAGAACATTCCAAGTTCTACCTGTCTCTATTAGATGGCACATGACTTCACTCTTCCGAATCCCAAACTCCATTTCTGTCCTCTGAAAATATTTTTGAATATTGTGGATAGTTACCAAGGTGATGTGATATGATAAGCGGCTTTGCCTCTCTCTGCCTCAGCAAATTGCGTTCATGCAATATTTCTTAATTGGATTTGTTATGCTGTATGGCTATTGCTTTTTCATCACCTTGCAGATCATTTAGTAGTAGGTTTTATACCTATTTGGAATAGAAACCTTCCTTTACTGGGGTAAGTTTTTTAAGTCCATAGTTTTTTTATAATTTCAATTGCTTTACAAAAAAAAAGGGAATTGGCCTTTTTTTTCAAACACGTGAAAATTTATTCATAATTCTCTCGTAGGGTTTCTTCTGGAGAGTACCAATTCATCCATCTGTGAAAACCTTCCGACTTCGGAATTTGTTATATAATAAGTTAGATCGACTCCAGTATCCGAATCACCTTCGTCAGCCGAATACGAAGTATTGGTATTAATTGACAGAATCAGATTTCTACATTTCCTGAGAACTCCTCTACTCTACATTCATGTAACAGTGGAACATTTCTTCACATAAGAGCACTGCTACAAGTTGCCGTCAAGAACTCCAAACACCATCATCCATCGTGGGAAATTAAGGCCAGATTTTCGATATTTTCTGATTCATTATTTTTTTATTTGATTACCGATATTTAGATATATTATTATTTTCTCCTCCGTAACTGATACTGAAAAATTATTGGCACTGATATATTTATCACGTGCAATGCATTTAAAATAATTACTTTGAAGAATCAATTTTAATTTTTTTACAGCGAGTCATTATAAGACTCACACTTGTTACGCTGAACATAGTACTATGCACAGGCGAGTTATATAATATAAATGTTGATAATATCTAACTTGAATTCTCCTAAACATTTGATTATTTGAATGCTCGAATTATTAAATGATATTTTATTTTAATGTTGTTTTCGTTTTTCAACAGAGATAGTGGAATATTTTATGTAGTCACTGGATAGTTTTTTTGTCACGTCATATAATATGAATTTTGTTTTCCGTGGTTGACAAAATTCCGAAATACTACAGTTTTAAATCCGGTGGCGCCCGATTCAACATCAAATTTTTTTTAGTTTCCTCTTACTCACGACCCACAGAAGCTTCCTGACTAAGAGCTCCGTGCAAATGTACCTTTTGATAAAAAAAAGGTTACAATGTAGATAGCTGTTTCGCCACTCGCCCTTCCATCTGTATTATGCTACCGAAAGAATCCTTTGTAATTTTTCAAGTTGTGGGTATTATTACGGAAATCCGTTTCTCGTAAACAGAGAAAGTCCGGTGAATATGCTGATATTGATATCTCAAGCATACTCAAATGGATGTAATTTCCATTCCAGTTCCATTGTAGGAGTTTATTGAAAGTTATAGGAAAAAAAAATTCACAGCAGTATCAGTATAGTTGGTCCGACGGGTTACTCTGTGGCTTATATCTATCCGATTCAATCTGTTTTCGTAGATTTTTCCTCAGTTTAGTGCATCAACTCTTCAAGTTTCTATCTTCAATGTATGGAATTTCCAGTAACATGTCAATCAATGCTTGAGGGTGGTCGATATGATCCATAACAATGTTCAACACTTTTTTTAATCCGTGTGTATAGATAGCTTTCTTAGTTGTTATCAGTCGATGGCAAAAGTTTTTTCTTGCTGTTCCATATATTTCTTCAGGGGCTGCACCATTTTTGGTTTGATTAAGGAATTTGTCTTGTGGTTTTTGGGCTTCTTGGCAGTTATTTTCCGAGTAATGAACTTTTGGTCTTCTGACGTTGGCGTGAGAATTTCTTCGACGCCACGTTTCCCATATTGTCGATCATCCTGCTGGGTGGGTTCAACTGTGCCTTCAGTAACTTGAATTTATTTGTCCACTGATATCTGTTTGCTTTGGGTTGTTGGATGAATTGGGATAACTGGATGTGGAACTTTGGGTAGCAGAGATATTGAGCGATACAGTGGGAATCTGAGTAGAACATTTGAAGGCGAAATAACCGGAAAGTTAACATTTAAAAAAGGTCTGGTTATCGTGGAAAAAAAAACATGATAAGAAGTATTATAGTGAAATATTTCGATTGATTCTGAGATTTCAGAATTTTTTTGTTGGTGTTGTATACACTTGTCGCCTGAAGCTGAAAATGTGATCCTATTCTGAATTCGTTGTTCCGATCCTCAAAAATGTTGCCAGTAATATTAGAGACAAACCTATTTTCTTATGTTCTACAATGAGGATATCATGTGGAATGAAAGGACTGATATTGGAAATTACCAATTGGTCTGAAGGGGATATCAGTCTACGGGCTCTAATATTCTCTTTGTCTACGTGGTTAGTTTAGGTTAGGTTAGGTGGTGGTTACATCCATGTTTCTTGTTTTTACTATGTTCCTATGTTTTACTAGACTGATAAATACATATCCTACTGTTGAAAACTTTAGATGAAAAGATAATATTTTTTGGATGAATGATATGTCCTAACTGAAGAAGGTAGTAGTTTGACATCATCTATGGCATTGAAGACACTAGCTAGGTCCTCTGTAGAAAAATTAATAGGTAATGGTTTACTCATTACAGATGGGTATAAACGAACATTGGAATTCCTGCCAGATGGAAAGTTTTCTGAAGTGGTTGAGTTGTTATATTGAAGTTCGTGTGTGGATAAAACACACATCGTATCATCGATCATATTGTCCTCAAGATAAGGATCATCTGTCCTGATGTTGGATCCGCCTTGAGAAAAGAGCGATCGGAGATAAGATTTTTGCGGGATATAAGGATTTGAAACCTTTTTTCTACAGTAGATTCTCGCTATAGACAGCGTATTGAAAGTGATTTTGAACTCACTAATTGACTAGGCAGTTGGCTTCTACGATTATGTCACACCCAGGTTAATTTCACTAATATAGATTACATTTCAATCAGAAATACTCGGACATAAACGTACTAGCTGTTAGGCCTACCGCAGTCAGGATCGAACCCACCAGCCACTTTTGAAATCTCAAAAGGAAAAATTTCACGGGCATTTAGAAGTATAATGCTACAAACCACCTGAATATTATAAATAGTGCTGAGAGAAACAATTGACTGAATGAACTTTGGAAATGCATCGCAGAAGTTATTTATTTTTCAGTTCTGTATCACTGATATTTATTTGTGCGTATATTATTTTGAATTAGTGAATGAATCGTCGTTAAACTAGTAAAATATTTTTTTTATGAATTAATTGTCAAAAATAGTTGCCATTTGAGAAATAATCATTTGAATTTTTTAGTTAGACCCGAAAATGTGAATTATATCTAATTTTTCTATTTCTGTCTATCACACTGATTACTGGAACTTTGCGATTGTTACTTACAATCACGTTAGGTATTCAGATCAGTTCATTTCTGAACACATATATGTTTGAACTATAAAAGTTACTCTGAAAAAAATTAGGAAAGTATAAAAACTTTTGAAAATCAGAAAATGTGACATTCTGATTCAGAAATTTTACAGGAATTCAAAATTGTTGATATATAAAGTAAGTTTCATTCAAAGTTATTGAAAAATAAAAAATATTTTTTCACATATCATTTACCCTTACCAAATCTCATTTTCATACATCTATTATCCTAGAAATCATGACATGTACAATAGACTCGTTAACACTCGGTATGAGGTATTGAAAATACAATCATTCAATTCCATTGGATACTTTCATTCTAAAATGCTAATCAATGAAAATTTTTGACTTTTGATAAAATGTTTGTTTCTCTAATGAACGGGAAAAGTTTATCGAGCCGACAAAAATAACGTCATGCAAATGGCGGAAAGATTCTCAATTTCCACTTCCACAGAAAAATCATTGTGAATTTTCTGTGAGTAACATTGATAGAGTGTATTTACTACATCGATCTTTTACTGTAGATTAAGAACGGAGAAGTCAACTCATCAAAAAATGTTTCATACAACAGCTTTAGATATCCGATTCATTGGGATTTTTGAGATAATAAGTCATAACTCTCAACACATTTCTCACTTCTCCTCATTCATGCCAGTAAAACAAATTTGAATGAATTATCGTCTAAATGAATTTTTTTGGATCAGAGAATCTTATTTCTACTCATTTATGAACTATTTTTCATGATATGAGTAGAAAATCCAAATTCACTTCATATCCAAAATATATTGAATTTTCTTTAATTTTTTGTACTTCATTACTTATGAGTACCCATAATTTTTGGAGTTTCAAAATTTTGTTCCAAATGAAAATATTTTGCATTGAATGTGCACTTCAAAATGCAAAAAATATTAAACCATCGCAACTACTTCTCATTAAAAAAATATTTTCCCAACATGCGGTATTTGTCTCCATACATACCGCCCATCGACAGCTCAACGTCTAGTTAATTTTACCTAACATTATCATAATTTGTACTACAAAACTGATATCATATGTGAGAAATGATAATGACGCCATCTATGAGATTGCAGAGCCAAGCTTCATAATTTGCGTGAGAAAAGTTGTCATAGTCTTATTTGGGGTTTTTTCTTTCTGAACAAATAAAATTCAAACATAAACATTGCATTAAAGATTAGATATAGTATATCTAACAAAATACAGCAATACGCTTTAGGATGGCGGATAGATGAGTAAGAATGACAGCTATGGGAGATCCAATTCCAGGAGTCAAACAAGTGGCATCTCAACAATAAGTAAGCGCTGTAGTTCCCATTTTCGTAACCTAATCAATGGAATACTTGTAGATTTTCTACGATTTTCGTAATCACATTTCGTAAAAACCGCATCATTTGTTTTGTGAATACTATCTTTTCAGTTCAGCCCCAAGCGTTAGGTTAGGTTAGGATATGTCCAAGGCGGGTGGGTCTATTCTACCCTCCACCGCAACCCGCAAGGGTTTATTGTGGCTCACACCTTTTCACACTCGACCAAATAAACACAGCTTCTTAACGAAGCTGATTAGTTTGTATGGTGAGTGGTCTTTCAGGTCAGATGGTAAGAGCTCCAAGCGTACTCTCAAATAAAATATTGTACATTTAGTTGACAATGGGATTTTTGACTATCATCATTTCATCGAATTTAGGTATTTTCGATTCATTTTATCTTTCTTGAAAATTATCGACTGAAATTTGTATTGGTAAGTTCCACTATATTTTCGACAAAACATACAAATTATTTTGATGACATGAAGTTCATGCTACGAGATTTTCAGAACCTTATGAAAATTACATAGGTATCCATACTCTGAGTAAGTGCATTTCATTAACTTAATAGGTACAGCTGAATTTGGAGTTAGTGCCCACATTTTGTGTACACAACTTACATAACACTGATTTTCACAAAAACATACTATTGGTATGCAATGACAAAAATGTAATACTCACCGTTCGGTTTCCCAAATTCCGTATCCTGCAATTGAGGTAGGTAGTTTTTCCCACTAAGGCTGTTACATTTTTAGACACGCTCTTTTCAAAATAAGGTCCATGGTCTATGATCAAAGATTCAACGTCACTATCACTGTCCGATACACTAAATCTATCGTACTGTCTTTTCACACGACTCCACCCTGAAAAAAAAATATTGAAGAAGACAGCTGCTATATATTGATATATCGACACCAGAGGTTGCAATTATCATTTGATACATTCAAGTTAATATTATATCACTATAATATTTCAACAATATATAACACAGGTGAATCATAATTTGCATTTCAAAAAATCTTTAGTAGGTACTAATAAACTCATTCGTTCTAGATAAAAATGAATATTCACTAATTTCATGATGATAGTGTACTTCATCGCCCGTGAAATAAATCATTGTTACGAATGAAAGGTTAACCTGAAACCTCTGGTGTAGAATGAATTCAATACAAATATTTTTTCCCATTATCAGAAATCCAATACTCTTCTCGACGCGCATTCCACCAACAAAAGTGCTATTTTCAGGAGATGAAGAGAATTGAAGACGCCAACTTGGTTGGTGAAACGTGCATCCAGAAAACTAGTGCATTTTTGGTGAATGGAAAAAGTGCTTGTTTTGCATAATCACGAAGTGCATAATCACGAAGTGCATACACTCTAAAAACTGTTACTAAAATGATTCTATCCGTAATAATAATTACAATATCAAATAGAATATTACGATTCATTGTATTTTTTGTATAAATTTTTATTTATGTCAACAATAGAAATATTCGAAACTAGCTTGTACTGAACTATGCTTTTAACTTCTTCAAGACTTCATGAGACGCGCTCATTATAGCAATACTGTTGATCTGACATCTGGACTGGACTGGAAATCAAATATTTGAATCACGAATATATGAAACTATTATATATGTTCATCAAATATTTACAATCAATATGATTTCGTATTCCATAAAGAATACCGATGATCGGTGAAATTTTCGGTTCTTCACTATGTTTATTCCAACTATGATTCTCATCAATAAATAGAAATTTTGTGTAGTTTTGGTGTACGATCTCATTACTTTCAAATTGATTGGGGGAAATCGATTACCTATTTTGTTTCGAGTTATAAATATATAAAATGATTTTGTAAAATTCAATATTGGTTTATGAATTTGTAACCAGGAAAAATTTCATTCAAATCATCCTCATCTTTTATAAAAAAGAAGTAAGATCCATAATAAATAATGGTAGTGTAGTCTGCAAATAGCTTTATTGAAACTTTCAACGTCAACAATGAAATATAATCAATATAAATCAAAATCAAAAATGATAAAGATCCAGAAACTGATCCCTGTAGAACCCCATGTGTTGAATTTCTATACTGACTGATTTTGTTTCCCATATTCAGAAATTGCTCACGGTTTTGTAGAAAATTTTCGAATTTATTGAATTGAAATGTTGTTTTTTGTAAAATACTATAAAAAATCATAAACACTGTAATGATGCAATTTTTATTGCCGAAATAGAAAGTTATTTTTGCCGCCTATCCAACCCTCCTGCCAAGGTTACAAAAATATATAAAATCAAAGAACTTGTGTTTGAAATCATATGAAAAAACTATTTCAGACGAATTTCAGACAGTGGCAAAGTTGGCTTAGATATGTCAGAGATGACGCATCCGTAGAAGATATTATTAGTTTGCATAACAAGTCCGAAGTTAGAGGTAGTCAAAATAGTCGAAAAAATCGTCGATGCAGTTTTAGGGCTACTGTGGTAGTAACCCGAGTAGTTCAAACTTCCCATTCCAAACTACACGAAATTTCCGCACCAGTTCTTTCAACAGAAAAATTAGTAATCATTTCAAATCAAAAATCGGGACAGGAATTCACCAATTGATAAATATTGATACTTCGTTTATACCCATCTGTAATGAGTAAACCATTACCTATTAATTTTCCTACAGAGGACCTAGCTAGTGTCTTCAATGCCATAGATGATGTCAAACTACTACCTTCTTCAACGGCTCAGTTTTATAGTGTACAAAATAATAATTCTTCACAGCCTCAGTTGAAATGATGGAATTGCAACGAAATGAATCTCACTTATAGGCATTGTTGACAAAAAAAGTATCATTTTGTTATAAGTGCGGTATTTCAACGGCTCGTGATAGGTAGGTATGCGGGAAACAAACAGCGGAGATAGTGTTAATTTTAGCAATTCTGTACTTATACAACAACCCTTTCTCTCATATACTTTGTTAGTTGCATATATTTATCTGTTGTATTGTAATACTT
>WOGL01001129.1:0-12146 GCA_015342145.1 Leptinotarsa rubiginosa
CTTGGCTGTGCCGTGCCGGGCTAGTGGGCGCTGGTCCATTCATTTTCATTGTTCCAATCTTATACGCATTTTGACGGGACGTGCCGTGCTGTGCTGTGCTGGACAAGTGGGCGATAAGCTTAATTCTCATCGCAGAAAGTGTACAGATAGCCGTTCTTTTTTTTCTACTACTGCTGTAAAAAGTTGCTGTTGTCAGGCAAAAAATTGGTTTGCAAATTTGAGCGATGTGGTAGAATTGTGCATACAGTGATACCTGTTGGGCTGTTTAATGATCACCTCAATACGTGAATGAAAGTGTGAAAATGGTTTACATTCTTCAAGACAGAATTCAAATGATTATAATTTATGGATAAATTGGAAAGTGCGCACGAAGGGCGTCATGTCTTTTTAACGAAAGGTATCCAATTTGTAATGTGAGTTACCGATATGTGGTTTATTTGGTGAATAAGTTTAACGAAACTGGTTCAGTGACAAATAAAAGAAGAAATAACCCCAGAGTACTAAATGGAACAGCTCAAATTGAAGTTCTGGGAACATTTGCTTCAGAACCCACGAGCTCCTCACGATCAGAATCAGAACAGATGGAAATGTCACGCGAGACTGTAAGAAAATGCATACATTTTATTTTTATAAAGTGCAGCTTCTTCAAGACTCCACGGGGATGATTATGATAGAAGAATAGAGTTTTGTGAAATCACGTCTCATCGAGTCAATACCATCCCTAATCTTATATTGAACATTTGTTTCAGCTATGAGTGCTAATTTTTCTGAATGGCAATGTTGATAAACAAAATTGTCGCTATAGCAGTGACGAAAACTCATAGATATATTTGTAGGGAAGGGCATAAACAACACCCACAAAAGTTAATGATTGGCCTGGTATTCTTGGAAATGCCATTATTGGTCCATTATTTCTGGAAGAAAATTCGACTGGCAATGTGTACCTTGAAATAATAATAATTTATTCCCCTCTTGTTTTGCATTTTTGTACATACATATGACACAGTGAAGAAGATAAGCGGGGAAGGGAAATAAATGGGCAAACCTACAGAAGATCAAGTCTGTGCTTGAAGAGTCTACCGATTCTCTTATAACTCACGAACTAGAAACTCAAATGGATGATGAACGTAACGAACAGGAGAATCTGTTACATTTCCAGCAGGGCGGTGCTGCACCTCATTATTTTCTTTCCGTCCGACAGTGGTTTGACGAGAGATTTCCAGCTAGATGGATTGGTAGAAGGGAAGAGGTTTAATGGCCTTCGAGATCACCGGATTCAACATCCTTAGACTCTTTTTTTGGGGGGCATCTTGAATTCGATGTTCTTTAAACACAACCTTTTAATAATGAAGAACTTAAAAGACGCATTACAGCAGCATGCTAGTCAATTCCTGGAGAAGTTTTTCGTTAGAGGGGAGTTCGAAAATATACTTTATTACTGTTTAGAATAAAAAGGACGACCATTCGTACAGTTGAAATAAGCGTAAGTAGATTTCATGTTTGAAATGTCTTTCTCGCAAATTAAATTTCATTTTGTGAAAGGACAATAACCAACAAATGAAAAATCATACGCCTAATACCTTCATTTCTGTCATTCAAGAGTTGGAACATGGCCACCTACTCTTCTAACTTTTTTAATTAAAAGGAGTCAATACAATAATGCACCTCAGAACAGGCAAATTTTTATTACATGTGATCATAAAAAAATTAAACGTTAGGGTATCATTGGAAGCAGAATTTAACGCCAATCAAAATGATGTACCACTTAACACACCTTTCCAATTAAGATACTAGGGGTAACATCCACCCATTCCGGAGGTTGAACCACGAAGTTTACAGATATTCCTTGAAAGTGTCCCTCTTGACTATAAAGTTGACCTGTTTTTCCGATTCCTCATATTATTTACTGGAAGGAATGAGGCTGGAAAATTTTCAAATTGACACCCTGTATGTAAGTATGATTCAATATTCAACAGAAATTATAAAATTATAAATTAGGTATTGAACTACTCCTACATTCTCATTCGCGAAAATATTTAGGCTATTTAGCTAAAGTGTTAAAATTCTATCAATCCTTACCAATTGGTTATCAGTTACAGGACGAGAACTGAGTTTTGTTTCATTTTTCAGATTGACCATCAACTCCAACATATCGGAACGAGTACAACTGTTGTCCTTTCTGTACCTCATGCTGTCTTGCAGAATGGTTTCGAAAAACTTACCAACTTCTCTATCCATCAAATGCAATCCTGTAGTTCAAAAAAATCAGTGAATGCAATGAAAATATTTTCTAACATTTTTTCCGTTTGCCAGTTTTTCATTAATTCACATCACAGCTAGCTATAGTTTGATTTCTCAGGTGTTCAACATTCTGGGCGAAAGTGGAATAAACTAATAACTCGGGAAAACTTCAAATGCAGTAATCTAGAGGATTTGAATCAGGGGTTCGAGCAGGCCGATGTTCCGAATCTCCCCTACCTATACAACGATTTGAATATGCTCTATCTGAACGATCACCTACAATAATGCTAAAACGAGCTGGTGCACTATTATGCATGATCCGGAGTTATTGTCTCAGCTGTTGAGAAATTCCTTCAAGAAAAACAGCTGACTTTTTCTGTAGGAAATTGAGGTGAGAATCACCTGTTAGCCGTAATGTTGAAGTATATGGACCGATTAAATGATATAAGTACCCTAAGTCATACATTCACTAAACGCCAGGCCAGGCATGAAGTTTCTGGGTAGTAGTTGGATATGAAAGGATATAACTGCTGTTCTTTAAGAATCTGATTCAGCGAATGTTGGTAGTTTTTCTGCCTATATCAGGTGACTTCCTAATCAACTACAGAACTGATTTCTCCAGCTGCACAGTTTGTGCTTCTAGAGGGTGCTGGCTGTCAGCCGTTATTTCTTAAATATCATTTTTCGCGAAAACTTTGGTGAAGACGAGCAAATATTGTGTGATGGGATACCCTACGTTCTATATACAACTTAGTATGCAGTCGTTGAATTTGTCGACAATTTCCATTACTTGGATCATAGACAAAATGCATGTCGGCAATTCCACATTCGTATTTCTCGTCCTTTTTGATAAAGAAACTAATTACTTATCAACATCGATGTTATATCAAACTGAAAGCTAAAGTTGAAAAACCGATTTTTATTTGACATTTCAATGGAATATTCGTTTTTAACAGAATGTTGACAGCAGCCTGCTAGCGTCGCTAGGAGAAAACGTATTGAAGAAATAAAAAATACGCGTTCAAATATTCATTTTTATGGGTGAAAATGGCGTGAACAAGGAAGTGAAAAATTATTTTCAGTTTGGTTTTGAAAGCAGTATTTACAACTTTGCTGAACAGAAAACTAACAACAATTCAGGCATGCACATTAAGAATAACAAAGATAAAAGTTCAGTTTCAGAAAAATCAGGGGTGTATAAATTATCGTGTGGGTCATGTAAAAGCCACATACAGGAACACAAACATGATTTCCAGATTGGAAAAATTAATTCCACATATGCCACTCAATTAATCACAGAAGGACATGAGTTCAACCATGAATACAAGCCCCTTCATTTCCAGCAAAATGGTTTGAAACTTAACCTGTTGGAGAGTATGGAAATGAAGAAATTCAAAAACTCTCAATATCATATGAACGATCAAACTGAATTGAATAATTCGCCATTATTGAATCTGTTCATTTCCAGTTAAAAATAGTTAGGTATATTCACAGATATACTTTCGACTTCATACCTCTCCTTTTCAGGTAGATTCTTTCATTAGGCAGACGAGTAGGTAATAGGTTAGAGTATAAAATGCTTGTAATTTAGAAGTAACTTTCAGTTTATGCTTGAGGAAGCTATTGTACAGCGAACTACGTATTGCGGTTTTTGTAAAACCCTGTATAGTGAAAATCATACAGTAAACTGTAATAATTAGTTTTTTTTTTAATATTTCAGTGACGCACCATTTTTTTCTTCAGAAACCTTGAGATTATCATCCATATGAAATGCTTTATTGCTTGTCAACGAATGCGCAATAACTATGTCTTGACACCATCCAAATTTCATTGGCATATCTCCACCAGTTTTAGAGCAATAAAAAAATATACAGTTTTTGAAGACAAGCTTTAACACCCTGTATCTCGAAACACTAATTATATACAAACGAAAGTTTCATAGTGAAGGTCAATATTGTTCTGTGCACAATCACCTCCGGAAGTTTATCGCACATATTCACTGACGCCCTGTATATGTTAAAGAAAGAAATTTCACTGAAAACGAACCAAGTCAACCGAACTCTTCTCACCTGCTTTTATCAGATCAGGTGATTTGTATGTCATGAATGATATTTTAAATAAATCCAAAACAATATCCAGTTCATACTCACCCAGTTTACTACAAAAATCCGGAAATTTATTCAGAACCGTAAACCTGAAGGAGTTTGTGAAATTCTCACAATGAAACTGTTTTCTTGTCATCTTTGCAAAAATGTCAGTATTGCTCGAGTTTCCAGGTTCTATGCCTAGAGCACAGCTGGCCAGCGAATTGATAGTGAATTTGGTCGTTAACTAGAAAATAAATAAAAAAAATATCATAGATGAATAATCAAATGATAACACTTCATATTGTATTGTGTGAAACTGAAACTCCTGGCGTGAATTAAATGTATTGAAAACATTTTTTTCACACCAAAGCAACAATTGGTCTCTCAACGTGCGTTTCGTAACCGAATCAGCGTCATCAGAAGCTGAGAGAAGGACCCAGTTTAATAATAAAATGATACTTTTATTACAGAACGATCAACGCAGGACACAGCAAACGTCAGGGTCAGGTTTGAAAAACAAGTTAAAATGTATTCACAATATCTATAAATTATGGGGGATAAAAATATCAAAATATTGAAGTACCGTACAGAATCTTGAAATATAAGAACATCGGAATATAAAGACAAGGATTAAAAATACAGCTGAATGTGAAAGTCTGAAAACTAATTCCAACATACATACATAAACTAAGTTTAACATATACACATATTCATTATATCCAAATATTATTTGAATAATAGCATTTGACTCAAATAACTTATGACATAACCTCTGCATTTCTTGAGGCCTGTAATATATTTCAGTATTTGAGCTAGTGAGGTATATGCTTTGATTGCTTGGTAGTGTGGACCTATCTCATAATAAGTTGATTTATGGTTAGGGACAGATCGCTCATTTCGATGCCTAGTGTTGCAGGTTCTGATCTGCAGCGTCATCTGAAACCTATTAAGGACCGATCCTTGGCTGAATAAATAACTTGTCAAATTTCGGTTTCACCTCATGAACTCGATGGGTGACTTTCATGCCGCTATTCCAAAATCCCATGAATAGAAATCCAGACAATTCATATCAGGATTGCGAGCTGGCCAATTTAGAGGTACTGCACGTCCAATTCAGCGATTAGGGTAGGTGATGTCTAAATGCTGACGAGAAAGAACACTAAAATGAGCTGCATGAACCACATGTTGCTTCTTATAAGTACCGGCACTTCTTTCAACAAAATGGGTTGATGATCACGCATAAAGTCCGTATAGGATTCACACTTTTCCTTTTGAGTTTTTTCCCCACGCCTTCCGACATTCTGCTACCGGAGGGAAAAGGTGGATTAAGTTTGACGATAGTTTTGTCACAAAGTGATGTTCGCTTTCTTGCTGCAAAAGTGACAACTCAAAAATGGCGATTTTTTAGTTTTCATGTAAAAAATGTTCGTTTTTGGAAGTTCTTTTAACTGGTGAATCGACATTTTTTTACTACAATTACCATCCGGAAGACAGCGTTCTATGGACAAGAAGAGTATTTCTTATACTCCCTACTCCTCCGCTCTGTTTGGTATCAAGACCGTGTTATCTCAGTTGCGTACAAGTCTCGTTGAGTACATGAAAATGCCAAATGTAATTTGAAATGGAATTACGATAATTATTTACAAAAAAAGAATTATCTAGGCTGAAAAAAGCCAAAGACAAGCTTAACCCCGATGTTTCTGTTGCGGTTTACGACCTGCAAGCAGTTCTTCAGCTGCCTAAACGGCAAGTATAAATGTTTTATTATTCATCCAAGTTGAGTGCCTTCAACTTTACTATATATGACTTGAAAACTAATAATTGTGACTGCTTTGTTTGGGAAGAATCTTGTGGTAATCGTGGTGTCAATGAGCTTGGCACCTGCATCCTTCGCTATCAGCAAGGCATTGCTGTGTCTAAACAAAATTTTCAAATTATCTTTTATTCTGATAATTGTGAAAAAAAAAAACAATTTATGGTTGATTTATATTTTCATGATGTTCAACATTTGGGAATAAAATTTATTACTCATAAATATCTAATAAAAAAAGGCCATACGCAGAATGGCGCATTCTTTGATAGAAAGGCAAATAAAACGGACCCTCAAGAGTGGACCAATGTATACTACGAAATCTTTTGTTTCAGCAATTCGTATTGCCAAAAAAAGGATGAACCATTCAATGTTCACCCTTGTTGTCATGAAGACTTTCATGATATTACATATTTTCCAGAGCAACTTGGAATAGTTAATTTAAAGGACATAGTTCTTCAAACATTCGTACAACGAAGATTTTAAAGAAATATATGACGTATCAAAAAAAAAAAAAAAAGAAACCAACTGATCCACCTTCTCTTATGCAAGCATACTTTACAACAGCACATCTTCCCGAAAATAAGAAAAATGTTCTCAAATTAATTGATAAAAATCTCATTCCCAGGGCTTATAACCCATTTGACGAGAATTTATAATTGTATTTTTTATTTTTATTTAATGTTAAATAACAGTAAATTGTTTGAAGCATTACATTCTCACATTCAGAGTTATGTAACTTTTTCATTTTTTTTTTCAGAGTTTCTGTTTAAAAATCAGGTTAAATTTTATCTCAACAAGTACTTGTAACTTTATTATTCTATTATAGTTTTCAGATGTAAAGTTGTAAACTTTTCATAATAAACAATCATAAGACTGATTTTAGTTCCTACTTGAAACTACTACTTCGACTTGTATTGTAGCAGTAGTTTTGTATCCTCGTTAAGAAAAATTATATAATTATTTTGAAAAGACGTTAACTTTTAATTATTTTCAAATGCTAACTCCTGAAAAAATGACGTATTATCGCGCTGAATGAATACATTTTCAAACATTTTCAACAGCAAAAACGTCATATTTTTGAATTTGACCTGCCATGTGGACAACTTAGGCAGCAAGAACGTCACAAACCAAACGACGCCTTAATTTTTGCTATTTGCGTGTAGTAAACACTGAAAAATAAAATTAATTTCGTTGGTTTCTAATACTGCTTCACCTAGTTGATATTAAAATCCAATAACATCAGTATTGCAAAACATTCCTGGGTATTTTAAAGAACAATAACACTCCTCACACAAATGCTCCTCCTAAAAAATCGCCACTTTTGAGTTATGTCATTTTTGCAGCAAGGACGCGATATGTATATAAACTCTTCATACGGTTTATGGGCTGATTTCCAGCTGCAGTGCAATTTTTCTTGTACTATTTGAAGGAACTTCTTCTATCGCATCATGTATAGCTTGTGCATGTCAGCCATTTCAGCGTCAGTAAAATTATTCATGATGAGTTCGCTGCTAACTGACAACTCTACTTTCACTGATATGACAACACTATCATTGTCAGCTGGTCTCCAAAGCAGGTGTTCATAATATGTAAAGTGTCTTCAATATTTTTTCTCCAAAACCAAACTCGAAATGAAGAAAACACTAGCGACGAAAAAGTTATATGTTTACCTGAATCTTCAGAAAAAATTAAAGACTAGAACAACAAGTCGGTGTGGTCCCTATATTGTTGGCTGTGGTGTCCACTGAGACTCCACTGAACCTGATAATTTCATTTCAGTTAGGGCTAAATGAGCGCCCTATTACTTCAAAAACCTGAAGCAAATTTCAACCAAATCGGTGTAAAAATATTAATGATATTTCATAAATCCCTTTTTTCTTCAGACTTCAACGCCCTATATTCCAGAAACGAAGCAACTCCTTACATATGTTCATGAGAACTTCTTTGAAAACGACTCAACGAATCACCCTCTGAAGTTTCGTACCGTAGTTAGGAAACATCCTATAGTACATTTAGCAACATCGATTGTTCGAATCAGTTGTTTAACTTTGCATTTGATAATTTTTGAACCTGTTCAGTAGATCTCACCTGTTTAATATCCAAATCAGCATTTTCAGTCGCCAAATCACCAATTTCTTTCATCATAAGTTCACTGACTGACGAAATTAACGGAATCATTGCTTTTACTCGTCCGCTGGTGAATGAAGGGGAAAAGGCCATCCTGCTTTTTTTCCAGTCTGCTCCATCCATAGAGAACATAGTGTATGATAGGGGATCGTGAGAGGTTTTGTAGAATCCTCGATCAACAAAATGGTCAAAGTCCTACAAAGTAATTCATTGACATACGAGTATGTAGCTCATAAGATTATCCACAACTTCAAAAAATGGTGAACCTGTGTAACAAGTGGTTATTACGAAAAACTTTGACCTTGAAATATCATGTCGCTTTCTGTTTCTTTCTATAGTTTCCACTGCAAATGGCAAAGTAAATGATAATAGAACCCAACCAATGTCCCAATCCCAATCATGATCCGCCATAGATGTCGCGAGTTGTACTAACGGTGGTCATACAAGTTCCAAAGTTTGCAAAATACAAATAAAATAAACCTAGATAATAAAGGCCAAAACCTGAATCCCGATTGCAATGCTTTGGACCCCTGTGTCTCATACATAACATAATTCAGATAAACACCACTGTAAAATGATTCATTAATGAGTATTTTGTTCAGTAGAGATAAATGTGAGATTAGGAAAAAATATTTTCTACAGTTCAAATTATTTTCAATCGAACTTCATGATTCGAAATATGCGGTATACATGTTATATAGAGAAAATTTTGAGAGAGTGGTTTTATTGGTCTACGAAACAATTACAATTTTACTGGGTAACATCAGAGCTCAAACCCGTTGCATTCATGATTCTGTGGCTGAAGCTTTTGGGCTCTTATATCATATAGTTACCTGTTCAGTGGAAGCTCTCTAAACAGAAACAGGAAGCGAATATTGTTTGTGGTTCAATGTTGAAGCTTTCGTGATTCTAGTTTACTATTTATATTCGTAGTCAGAAGCCCTGTAAGGTATCGTCTTTTGGAATAGTTTTATAGGCTTTTTTACTATTTTCTTCATTCATTACATTTTAATTCATACAGTGATTGGTCCTTCAACATGTATTACTGAAATTAATATTCAATTCTCACTGTTCATCAGCTTTAAATACCAACAAATATTTCAAATATCGCTGATAAAGATATTATGTAATCAAACACTTGATCGAGGTTTTTGATTTCTTTTTCAAAATTCTCAATAAAGATTCCCTAATTTTTTTTGTATCGAGATGGAGTAGTAGAAAGCCAAAAACTTTCTTTACCTCAATAAAGTGTTATTGAATATATTCATTATGAGTTTTCATCCAAGTATTGAGCAACTCCATAACAGATTCTGAGCAAATATGTTCTTAAATAGTCAGGTATTATGAAACTGAAAATTGTGAAAGTTTTTACTGTATATTATATAAACTTATTCTCTCCTTCAGGATATACTCGAAATCTTCTCATAGTTTATACTTCTATCTTTTCTTTTTAATATTCTGAGCTCCTGACAAACACACCTGTAAAATTTGAAGACCTCCAATAAAAGTATTCAATTTTTTTTCATATCACTGATAAAGTATTGCGACAAATTCTATCAGTTTCAAACAACTCAAATGCAACTGACAAATTTTCTACCCTGACAAACATGATGTCGAAACTTAAAAACTCTTTTTAAATTTAGTCGAAATCATATTTGTTGTGAAAAAATCTCTTCAACCTTCAAATTCCGCATCATCAAATAAAAATATGGGAAAACTACTGAAGAATAAAAGGAAGAAGATCACTTCATCAACAAATCTTCAAGAAGATATGTCTTTTGAAGGTATTCAAATAGGTGCCGAAACTTCGAAGTACACCATCGAGGATTATAGTGTTCCGTGGAAGTACCCATCATATAACATTGTGTGATATATATGAATGATATATATTTCAATTCCATACCGAAGAACGCACCAAATAAGAAAAACTAATTTTACTGTAATTCAAAGTTTATGTGGATTTTTTTTTACACTAGTTTATATGTGAAAGAAATTCCTGAGCATGATCTACATATCTGTAAAATTTTAGATGTAGTTATTTTTTCGTTTCTTTCCAAGACAGTTCTCCACACTAGTTCGTTTGATGACGGTGAAATGGAAAACCAAAAAATATTTTCCTGGAAATATTCTTTTGTCGATTTGACTGAAGTTTAAAGTATCCCTACAACATGAAATCTAATTCCTAACAATTAAGGAAAGATGACCTGAAACATATTTCTCCATTTTCGAGCAACCTACTCTCGCTCTGGCAATTTTTTGTAATTGAGTTATTTTCGCCATAGTTAGTTGCAGAAAACCAAACATACGAGTAGGTAACATAATATGGTACATTTTGTCACATGAAACTTCATTAAAAAATGTATCCGGGATATTCGATTCAAAGCTGTCTCGATATCACCAGGAGTAAAACTAAGAAAAAACTATAACTTTTTCAATTATTGATTTTTGGAAATTTCCTAGCTCCTTTCCTTTCGAGTAAGAATTATCGTGATATATATTCATCACTGCATCCAAGTCTTCTTCAACTGTGCCAGAAAACTCAATCATTTCAGTATTTACATTTTTCCATATCTCCAATGCCTAACTGCCAAAACTATTCAACATGATTCTCATAGTATATTTCACAAATATTTGATATGACTCATTAATTGGATGGAAAGAAAGAAATAAATCAATCTTTGAATGTCAAGCGGAGGGGCGGTCTAAGCAACGAAGCGCCATCGCCGAGAACGCAAACCGAACGCTGGCAGACGTCGTTGACGGTTGTGTTAGTTTTACGAAATTTCTTCATAGGTAACATAATTCGATTCTCGAATCTATCCATTACTCAATGAATTAGGCATATTTTTCAGTTACAGTATTTTTGAAGTACAAATATAAATTACTAGTTGTTGCATGCGGCTTCGCCCGCGTTGAATTTGGTTTGTCACATTAAGTTCCGTTGCAGACCGAAAATAGAAACAATATTTTTTTATTCGTCCAGAACTTCAGGTTTTCAACTGACGAAATTCAATACAATCTTTGAATCGTAATTTTTTCCTCTTGGGGGTGGAATTTCCTGATTCCCCTCCTTGATGCTTATTTATGATATACAAAGAACATACCTGCATATCTCGAAATTCTAGGTTCAGTAGTTTCGGCTGTACGTTGATATAAGGGTGTCAGTCAATCAATATGTACCCACTCATCCAATACTGGTCACATTCATCCATTCTCACAAACTCTACGCATTTATAATATTAAAAGGAGTAGAATAACCAATGTATTCCATTCTAATCCTTTCAGTTCTTTTTTGCTGATGCTATTCAATATTGTATGAGTGGGTATAGTATTTCCAATACCAATTGGAATATCACAGAGAAGGAATTCCCGCCTCGACATAGGCGTCGGCATATTATTTTTCAGTGGTAGTTTTTCAGTTACCTATTTTTACAATCATAGCAATTGATCACCCCATGAAAAAGTTACATCAACTGAATTTTTCCACAATAGGTAATTATGAAAAAGTTCGAAATTTAAGGTAGTAGATTTCCGAGTCGAAAACTCTAAAATACAATGAAAATACAAATAATCACATAGAATTCTCGTCAAACATATTTTTACAAAATAATAGAGGCCAACAAAATTGCTAGAAAAATCAAAATTTTTTTTCGATATATTCGGATGAGGTGGAATCATCATCGGGTTGAATAACGATCGGATTTATGGAACTTTTCACATAATAGTTGTTCTCTTTTTTTATAACATGGGCCACACAGTTCTTCCACACATCACTATTACCTACTTCATTAACCACTCGCCTTATATTGTCAGGCACTACATCATTCAAAGTCGGTGACTGATTACATTTCCGCAAACTTTCTTTCATTGTGGCCCAA
>WOGL01001130.1:0-12129 GCA_015342145.1 Leptinotarsa rubiginosa
GCTGAAGTATTACAGAGAAAAATACTCAAAATCATGTACCACAAATAAATGACTATTCTTCTGATCAAATCTTCATTGACTCGAAGCTACTCGATATCAGACAAATATACATGTACAACTTAATCTGGTATATCTGCAAAAACAAAATGACACTTCGACCAATTAGACACAACTATAATACCCGCACTAAATCAAAGGCTGATGTACAAGTTAACACAACAAAAAAATCCATTGGCCAACACTCATACAAATACCACAGTGGAAAAATCTCCAACTTCTTACCGGACATGTACAAGACCTACATTTATACAATAAATAATATTAACCAACTCAAAAACATCTTCAAATAGTATGTACTTAATATTGATAGAGACGTCGTTCATAACATTCTTATAAAAAAATTAAGACGACAATAGTTATCCTAAGTTCAAATCTGTTATGCTTTCCGTTTATAGTGTTGCAAATTCACACTTCTCACTCAAATATAGCAATCAAAGTACCGTAATTTAATATTATGTTTATAATTATATATTTTATACTTCTAACTATTTTATATATAGAGTATATAGGCTATATTACAAATAATTATATTGTTTCTCAATTCAGCTCTTTAATTATGCATTTCGTAATAGGAGTCCCACACACAACTTCGGTTTTAGTGCTATTATTATTATTATTATTATTATGCGTGAGTCTACATCGTGGAACATCCATGATCTTAACTGAACTGTACCTATTGATAACATGTTGTACAAATTCAACTGATGAATTATAATGAACTCTGAAATATGTTGTAACGTTACCTTACTCTTTTCTGAACTCAGAGCAAGATAACGATACAAGTGCCACGACTAGCAGTGGGTGTTGCGGAGGCAAGAGCGTGGTTCGTTTCTTCTATGCTTCATAGAAGCTCAATACTGGGTGCTGAAAAGGGTNAAAACTCCAGTTTCTGACGGAACTCTATTGACGCACGTGCGTTCACTTTCTCCGCTATAACAATATATCTTTATAGAAGCTCAATACTGGGTGCTGAAAAGGGTTACCAAAACCAAGTCCTTAAATGGGCGCCATCTACAGTAGTGTATAGAAATATGGCACCCTTTTCAACACTCGTCACTGTAGATCAACGTTGCTACACAGGGATATGAAACACTTCCAGACTACCAGTAAAACAAAAAAAAAACGGTGTAAAAAAATTTAATAAAGTAAATATAAAAATATGGGACTGAGTCTTATACAAAGGAACCAGATTGTCGGTGGTTCAGAATGAGTTTTTTTATTCGATGATGGCCTCGATAAGAATTTTAACAAATATAAGAACTTACCAAAGGGTTTAATGCATTAAACCTTACAATATCATATGGAAATCTTATTCTTTAGAACCATCAATAGAACTCAAAACCAATGACTGGTAATCTCCCACTCCGACTTCTCTAGTTCAGGTGATCCAGGATCCTGGCAGTCTCCGGTAGATCTCCACACTCCCTTAACGGACTCCCCCAACTCTCATATAGTGGTGCTCCTATCTCAACCACTTGTGGTCTCGTCCTCTCAATATTTTTTTTTATTTACTACGCCTCACTTTTGCCTGAATGTTAGGTTCAGTTTTTATGTAACAGTTTCTCCGATTCAATTTTATCTTGTTATCTTACAGAATCTACCCGATTACGAGAAATTACCAACCAAGTTAGCGTCTTCTGGAGGTGGGTAAAACTGCATTTTTGACAATAGGAAAAAGTGCTACGCCAGTAGTTCTAGTTTCACCTCTCAAAATAATCTGTTGGCATTCATTAGTGTTGTGGTTCTGCAATCATTCAGGCTAAGTAACAAAAATGCTTGATTATGGATGACGTCACAATAAAAAATCAAGGAAAAATATATCGGATGATCTCGCAGGCCTTTTTCAACAAATTATCTATTCAATGCCTTCTCAAAAGATTTTTCACGATATATCCCTTTCCATTTGGAGAATTGAAAGTAATAACCGAGCCTACTGAGGGGTTGAAGGTGTAACGATGAATGAAGTATATGTCCACCTGAAAACAAAAGATCACGAAACCGAGGATTACTTTCATTTCCACATACAAATCCACGAATTATGCTGAAACGGTTTCGATGGGCCATCCCGTATATGGCATAGAACGAGTATTTGAAATAAATTGGAATTGGAGTTTTGCAAGAGGTTGCGAAATACTCTGCATTGATCCCTGTCGTACCCACATGTTTGTTTTTTCATTCAAGTTTGGAACATGTCAATTCGGTATGTTTCCGAAAACTCTGTAAGTAATTGAAGGAATTGACATCTCACCTAACCTAACGGAGTCTTCCGAAGAGGAGATATCATCGCCTCCACTCTCAGCCTTGTCCTTTAGGTATAGATGGCTGAGTCTGCCTGGCACCATCACTGATGAGATCTTAACGAGTCGAAACAGCGCTGTCTGGTATTGAATCACAAGTTCTCCGGCTCTAGCTTGATCTACTAATGGAGGACCTTACCGAAATATGGAATTTCCATTTTCATTACAAGCGCCTCCAATATTTCAATAGAGTCATCTCGAATTTACTCACATCACAATTTATACATTCCCCGTGAATACGATGTTATATATAATTAACCGCTTAATTAGGTAAGACTATCGTGCATTGTACTTTCTTGCGTGTGCCATAAAATGGCAGTAACCGTAAAGGAACAATTTTTATGCATTAGTTGACTGTTTCTGCTCTATTCTGCACATCGATGTTCTTTCATAAATTTCATATTAGGCACAGGTATGGAAGGGTGGCTTTTTCATTGGCAATATAAGGGTGCTCAACCAGAAAGCTCGTTATTTTTAACGACGCTCGCTATCTAGCCTTATTACATTATAGTGTATGATAAAACTGTTGATTAAATTCACCCAGCTACCTGCGAGTTCGGTTTCTCACAAAATAGAACATTGGCTGTGTTCGTGTCTTGGTTTGCTGAAATATTAAGTATCAGGACAGGAGGTTGATGTTTATTATTCTGCAGAGACATTCAAAATTTAACTTTTGGGAGGAATGGGATAGGTGGGTCCTCCGTTAAGTCTTCATTTTTCACAAGAGTCCATATGTTTTTGATCTCGTAATGTATCGCTTCTCAGGTAGATTTCACATACAAATGTGGAGAACAAATATCGGAAAATACGAATCCTGATACATTCTGGACGTCCATTGATGAAAATCTCATGATAATCCTTTTCGTATTTTTCTGTTGATTACGTTCAGACAGGCAGACACAGCAAGATATTCAATTCATAACGCAAAATGATCATAACATTAGAATATCATTATTTTGTTTTCTAAATTCTGATGAAAATATAAATAATGTTCAAACATTCAAATGACTTGTTCCACATGTATTTCCTACTACCATATTGCCATTGCATAACAACACGGCATTCAAATTCTCTCCCAAAGTACCGGCCTACAAGAGATTGGATAACGAATAATAAACCGACAAACTACTTAAATATTTACAAAAGCACATCTTGGTGCTGCGGAAGTTTTACTAGTCATCTCGGGCTTCCACGAGCATAATGGGGGTCTTTGAGAAGTTTTCATGTTACTTTTAATACAAAAGGTTATTTGGGTCATTAGGGAACACTGAAAATACCAGGGGATTATAAGATTATGGCCGTAGTAATCATGTGTCTCGGAAGAGGCAGATAGATGGGGGATAGTTTGGAGCATGGAGAAAAAAGAAGTTCGGTCGTTTGCATTTTTCGGGCGATATTGTTTTGTTTCGTTTAGTTTGGCAGGGTCTGAAAATACGTGATCCCGATTGAGTTTAAAATATAAACTTTTGTTTCATTGAAAAAAAAAATCATTTATTTTATTTGTTACCGGTGTGCATGCTAAATAGTTGATTTTGATAGAGAACTTTTTCATATCTTGGGAAAAATTATTGTAATTATCGAAGAAACCTTCATTTTTCATGAGCAATATATAGCCTGAAATCATTTGCTGTGGAACTATCTGTGTGGAAGTTGTGAAAGAACGGGTATTTATCGGCAGGCATATATGTAGCTACCAGCCTCTTCTGAACTCAAACTTTCAGCTATACCTGCTATAGCAGAATGAAAACTTAACAATGGATTCCCTTTCCCTAATGTTCAATAGATTCGAAAAATGATCTATTTATTAAAAATTAATTAGAAAAAATTGAAAACAACAAATATTCATAAAATCATATTTGTCTCTGACGAATTGTGTGAATACACTCAAAAAGACCAAGTGAATTGAGAAAAGACTGAAGTCTTCATTAATACCTATGTAATGCATTATAATTTCGTTAAAACCAATTGAAAACCAAATAACCGCATCAACTTTTGAACGGGTTTAATGTGTCCTTTATTGTTGATTATATCACGGAAAATTAGAAACACGTCAGCTCTCATCCCAAGATGTCCAGTTTTAGCACATACCCAACATATTTTTTCAAAAGTCTGTGGAATCGACTATTTTTACTGATTATTTGGTTCATTTGTTATTGAAAAATCCGACATTGAACGTTTTATTTGAAAAAAAAATTATTTAATATATTAATATTCATTCGTCGTTCACAGGCAGATGGGGCGATGATGAACATGTTGTTTGTTATCCGCTCCAGACTAGTTCGAGAAATGATATTCTGAAGGAATTAGATTTTCAATTATCGAAAATCATCGACTTTAATGTTGATGGTAGACACTACTTTGCACTGACGAGTGGCCAAATAGCTCGAAACCGGTCTGCAACTGTGTTCCAGTATTTGAAAATCGATTGCGGCAGTTGTATCGCCAACAGCATATGCAGAAATAACTTCAGTGGAGAATACTGCACTGACACCTGTCGGATAAAATCCAACGTCCCCTTGTGCTATTAGCCAGGGGAGTATTTGTTTTCTGATAGGTGTCTCTAATAAACTACAGTGTAGGTAATTTGAGACTGGCCGGAACGAATTGTTCATTTAGATAATTTGATGTACAGCCAGTCTTCATTTTGTGAACAATAGTTGAAACAAATTCATCGAATGATGACCGTCACTAATTGTTGTACAATGAATCAGCCGAATTTCTCAACCTGCCTCACAATATTGAAGTTGTCCAGAGTCAGTAATCGGTATTTCTTATTATAATTCACAGAAAGGTGGAAAGTTTCTATCCCAAGCACTCGAAAAAAATGTGTGGTAAGAAAGCAGGTGATACATCTGGTCACCTCGTCAGATCATTTTGCAGATTCTGGGGAAACAGTCAAATGTGATTTATCGCAAACATCGAATTATTGAGTTTTCACTATCCATTCGTATTTGTGACTGGATCACCTAATCAGCGGACAGCCTTTGAACATTTCGAAATGGATAAACACTGCTAGTTTTACCTTATTAATGTTGGATCAATCATCACAGAAAAATAAATATTCGGTATACTTTGGTACTTTTTTACTGTTTGAAATGAAAATTAGGAGGTCGAAGTCGCAGTTCAAAGTCACCTAAAAATGGATAATCAATAATCTATGCAACAGGTAGGTTGATGTATTTTCGAAATCCAAAACTATTTCAAGAATAAGTTTATTTTCGAATTGAATGAAACTGATCCTGATTTGAATTCAGTTCAAACTATTGTGTATTCAGATTAAATCGTGAAAGGAGTAAATACAATTCCGTTATTGAAGCTATGTGAATCTTCAGTGATAGAAACACGTTAACGAATCCATTGTCGTTTTGTTGAAACATTTCTCATTGATAATTATCTCGGTGAAGACACATACTTCAATCTATCACCTAAAATGTGTAAATTTTATGACTATAAGGTTTAAACTAGATTATATCAAAGAAAAAAGTAATGCAAGTCATGAAATTATGAAACAATAAAAATTAATTGGCACTCCGGGACGACTTCATTGATTCCAGTGGCGCATTTGTTTTTCAGCTGCAGGAAAACCCGGAGAAACCTGCAGCATCACATCATCTGAAGACCTTGATTTGCCAATATTCTCTCTCTCGTGAAACAAAATGTAGAGTATCTCCAGAGGTTTTAATAAATTCAAGAAATCGCCAGAACACTTAGTGACACGAGTATCGTCAAATTCAAACCAGTCTGTTTCGTCTTCGACCCATGCGTAATAATGGCCAGACTCAACGCCAGAACCACAGTGAACAATGACTGCATGAAGATTACAATAGTGGTCTGCTAGATTGAAGTGTTCATCTATTTCGAACTTTCGTGAGACTTTGGTGTTTCAGTCAGAGGTTGAGCCATGTTTGAATATCGTCAGTGCTATTATTAGATTGACTAGTGCCTCAGCTATACTTGTTTTCTTATGATAGACAGTCAGTTTGTCGCATGTTTGTCACCCGTTGAAAGTTTCATTTTCAGATGATTCAACAATAAGTTTTGCATGGACTAATTATCAGTTACATTAGGAAACGCTAGTTGAAATTTCAGAAAATCACATCCGTTTTTGCTACATCTTGACCATTTACTACAAAGTTAACAAGTGAGGATTTTTCAAGCAAAAGATCTACAAACACAAGACGAGATAGGCTGTATGGAATCATTTAATCCAGAGCGGTCAAAAGTATTGATTCTGCTATTTTTTTGCTCACGATGTATTCAACAAGAACCCCAAGAATTCGGAGAAATTCTCTTGTTGTCCTAACAAGAATCTAGTGGACTTCAAAGACTCCAGGAAATCGCTTGGTGGAAGAGATGATACATTCTTACGAAACTGCAACTGCATGAAAAATTGTTTGAGTTTGGTGAATTAGTAGGAAACATTCATCGTTAAAATCTCGTTCTTGAAATTCTTCGTCATGAACAATACTTGTATAATGATATTCATGTAGCGAGTGTTTCCTAAATCATCTTATCCAATTTTCTTCCCAAGATTTTCGGAACAACTGTCTAGTGATTCTTAAGGAAGACCATGTTTCACAGAATCTGTATCAGAACCATTTCTCAAGCTGCTCGATTCGTTTTTTGCTTCATGAAGCTCTTCCACTGAAAGGTAACCAGAACCACCAGGACTGCAGCTCATATTTGGTGTGCAAGAATGACCTAAGTCCATTGACCGCACTGGAAAGAAGAAGGTGGATCAATCACTTGCGAATTAACCTTAAAAGGAGACTGATGACCGGCAATGCATGATCTCATCAAAATTATTTGAAGGAGGAATAGTTCCAAGGACCGAAGTAGCATTACCACGTTGAATAGCAATACTAATTCTTTCTATAAAAAAGAGGTAAAACGGTAATCTTTCGTTGCTTGGCCTATTCACCTTATGACTATTGAATTGTTAAGAAATGTTGTCAATTCGCTGAAAATCTTAATGTTTCATCAAAATTCTGACATTTCAATGTCGCGTGCGGCAATTTCTCGACGAACGTTTTCCATTGCATTTGATCGGCAGAGAGCTTCCAACCAGTTAGATCACCTGATCTCACGTATTCGGATTCTTTTATGTGAAAGTATCTTGAGTTGAGAATTCATTTACCGAACCAGAAGAGCTACAACAAAGCGAAAACACCATTCGCAGACCCGGACACATCTTGCATAACAAAAGAAAACTTTTCGAAAGTAGATTGTAAAAGTAGATTGTATTATTGTATGGAGGTTATTCTGAGTGAAATATTCATTGTTTTTGTTTTCACGGATCTTGTTCATTGAGTTTTATCAATAAACAGACAAAAAATCAGTTTTTGCTCAATTGAAACATTCAAAATCGTATTTCTCGATGAGAAAATGAACTGATTTTGGAAAAACTTCCGTGATTACTAAAGAAACGAGAGACCTCTCAAATGCTCCATCAATCGACAAACAAACCGTGCTTTCGAAACAAATTATAATGTTAATTTATGAAGAAGTCGAGTTTGGGTGAGAATTTCATGGTGTGGAATTCGAGAATTTTTCCGTTTCATGAAGAAAGCATTCGAAACTTTCAGAACATTGAAGATGAACTCTATTCACTCACATAATATTCCGGACAACGAACTCTTCCACGAAATAACTCCCGAACTTGCAACTTAATAACCTTTCGGAAAATTAATTTGTTTTGGTTGACTCCGTAAATCATTGGGTAATGCGCGGAAAGGCAACGGCAGTCTGAAAATGGAAGCAATACAATTAAGTTATATAACCTTCGTTATCTCGCACTATCTGTTCATACCTCTCTCTCTTCCATTATACTGAATCATCCGGGAAGCCTTATCTCCTTAGAGCCTATTTACCAAACAAGATAATATTACTGGGATGAATACAGAAGGAGAGAGTCGTGAACAGGGAATAATGCGTGCTCTCAAAAGAATACTACGTTTGTCCCAATAATTTTATAAAGGTAGGGTGGAATTCCATGAAACACATCTTTTCAAACTGGGATTTCATAGAAAGCCTCCAAACCACGTGAAATGAACTTATATAACACTTGATACTTTTTTGTATTAGGTACTGCGTGCAGCAAGACAAATAATGAGAAACGAATAACGAATTCAGAAATTAATGATTTAAACGGTTATGTTACAGTATCAACACCTGCCAAACATATAATCAATCAAGCAAAATAGCACTAAAGCACAATCTCGTGGACTTGTCGAAGGAAGTTGCAGCAGATGATTCACTGAAGGATCAAGAACACCTTCAGGTTCTGCTAAAGGGGAATACTCTCTTTGGTATAATTTTGAAAAAATACTGAATTTGTTCTGATAATATTATTAAAGTAGGCTGAAATTTCATGAACCAGATCCTTCCAAACGAAGATATTAGAGAAAGTCTCACAGAAGAATAAATGACAGATGATTTCCAACGTTTTTGAAACTGATTGTTTCGAGATGTGGTGTTGAATGAGCAAATGATGACTAATTACACAGAATTTGTTAGATTCTACAGTCTGGAAACCCTAATTGAATCACTTCATCAAACATTATGTTTGCAAACATACTGATACTTCAGTTGATACAGTTTTCTTTGTTACTTTGAAAATAAGTGAACATTACTCAGAATTGGAAAGGTAAAACAAAAACAAATATCATCAGTCTCATAAATACTTCGTTTATCATACATAAACATTGATAAATTATAGAACAGTCAGCAAAACTTTCAGTTATTCATCGTTTGATTCACAATTTTTATGAGGACAGCTTCCATCAATCAACGAATATTACTGACGAGCTATATGAATGACAGAAGGGATAAGTAGGGTAGGTCTAGTTTTCTCATAATAGTCATCAGTGAATCAAAACTCAACAGCAATCTATTCAAAATAAGCACATTCAAATCACATGATTCTCTCGAAAATGTTGAAGCAAAACTTGTGCCAAGCCTTTGCAGATTCTACCTTCAAAAAGCTAGGTATATTTTTCAATATTTTTTATGAATTACTCGCTTCATACTCCTTAAACACTTCAATTTTCATTGACATCCTCTCCAGGATGGGAGTGTGTTTCCTGAGTTTCCTAAGATTCTCCCGAAAATGTTGAAGCAAAACTTGTGCCAAGCCTTTGCAGATTCTACCTTCAAGAGGCTAGGTATATTTTTCAATATTTTTTATGAATTACTCGCTTCATACCCCTTAAACTCTTCAATTTTCATTGACATCCTCTCCAGGATGTGAGTGTGTTTCCTATGTCTTTCCTGATACAAAAAAAACGTCAATGAATATCAATGAATATATGAATATAACACCATAAACCACTATAGAGCCTATTAGTTTCATTTAATAATTCAGTAGAATATTGTTGATTAACGAAATGACGTCATCTGAACACTTATTACATTAGCTTTCGAGAACATTTATTCATATTTCAATTCAGTTGCACGTTGTTAAAAATCAGCGAGCTATAGAAGAGGAATCGTATTTCCATCTGAATGGATACTAGGTGAGTAGTTATGGAAAAGGAGTCCCGAATTGCTATAAAAAATCGTTTTACGACAAGAGGGTGTGGTATCTCGGATTCTGTTAATGACTTGGCTAAAAAGTCATACATTCTTTTGGCACGGATATACATACACATCAATATGATGCCGTCATTTAGGATAAATTTCGCCACCACGGTGACACCTTAACCGGTAGGGGTATTCTGAAGCTCCCCTCTGTAGGACGTGAGAATGAGTACGAAAACAAAAATGGCATCTATTCCCTTCGAAACAGCGCGCTGCAGACACCACACACCAGAATGTTGGATCACGAGTACACTGTTTTTTAGATCTAGTTACAATTTCCTAATAAAACTCCATCTATTGATGTTCATCAGCTCTTTCAGTCAAGTTAATTCTTTATTTACTACTCTATGTGAAACGCATTTGTAGATAGTCATATACATCAGAAAGAAAAAGTGAAGGATGGAATACAAAAATATAAAACAGTTGAAGACACCATTTCATGGTATTCCATCACTTTTGAGTTCATCAGTGCCCAGAGTATTGCCCAGCTCACTTTGACAAAACTGATTCATATATTTTTCCAAGTCCTGAAACCGGAGACATATTCAACAAGAAAGTAGCTATATTTATATAGTTTTTATTTTCGCAGTATGTTTTCCAACTCGTTTGTCACGTATGATTTTAAACGATATTAAAAGAATATCCTTCAAGAATGTTGAGACTGTTCATCATCATTTTTTCACAATTTGAGATCTTGCAAATACTACTAATAGTTATTTGGAGCATGAAAAATGAAGACACAAGTGGAAATCTCAGAGCAGGCATAGCTTTATAGAATTTTCTGGAGATTAGAGAGATCGATGGATTTGTAACATTTTGGGCGCATGCTGTTATGAAATATGCTCTTATCTTCAAATCTGTTCCTAGCGTGGAATGTTGAATTTTTTGTAGTTTGTGAGAAAACATTAAAATCGTAACAAAACATGAACATTTAGAAACGCTAATGTCATGGTAAAATGAATTAAATTATTCATTGTGAATCATGAGATGAAATTTTTCTTCATATCTTTAGCTGTAAAAAATATCGGTCAAAAATATCATTTATTAATTGTAGAGAACAAAAGATTCATTCACAAGTCAAACGATAAATGAATGAATGGATAATGTACGGTTGAAATATTCGAAGAAGTGATATAAAAAAGGTGATATGACTGAGTTGTAACTGCCTGTATGATGATTTCAATGGTATACTTGTGTTACCCATTCTTGTAATTGGCAACATCATACTGATAGGGATCAACCAGCCAGAGTGCCTATGTCCGATGAAACTTTCTTTTGGATTCATAACAAATTTCATGAAAAAAACTATCAAATGATAAAGTAACCGATTAGAAGACGTGCGTGCATGTGTTTGTAGATCTCATCATCAAGTACTAAAGTCATCCACATGTATTTTCGATTTGGTGACAAGTTGTTCAGTTTTAACTTTATAAAGTTCTGACCAATTATCAAAAAAAAAAAGATTTTTATTCTGAATCAGGCGATAAATCAGGAGAGTAAGAGAAAATGACGAATAAAATGTTTTTCATTCTAATTAATCGATCTTTAGATGTACTTTGTGGGATCTGGCATCTTCTAATGAAAAACATTTCGAGTTTTCATTTCTGATTATATCGAAGAGTTTTGGAAAATGAATTATGGTATTCAAGAATTGGTGATCTACATGCTCCATTAAATTATACCTGGATGGAAACTTCATGAATTTTTATCAAGTATCGGCCAAATCCATAACATTTGGTATAGATTTAGAGATCTTTTTTAAAATCGAACAAAATCATCTACTGAAAACCTTCATGAGTAATTTTCGTTTGACCTCACGCTCCCATTTCCAAACATTGACTGTCAACTAAAAACGCCATCAATTTCTAAGCTGCCTGTGAATAGTATTTTGTGGCCCCTGTAATGATTCTTGGATACTGAAATCACTATAATAGTATAAAACGAAGTCGCTTTTCGCTATCTGTCCCTATGTATACTTCGAGCTTTGAAACTATGCACCGGATTTTGATGCAGGTTTTCTCAATAAAGTGATTCAAGGGGAAAGTTTATATAGTGCATTTCTTCAATGTCCCCCCACTTTTATTTTTTGAACGGGTCTACTCAAAAAATTGAAATTTGGGATAATGAAAATGATGCATGAATACTTCATTTTGAAGTGAAATTGACAGATGAAACTTCCAAGATGGCGACTGGA
>WOGL01001131.1:0-12126 GCA_015342145.1 Leptinotarsa rubiginosa
GTTATGACATTTCAATAAATTGATGGTTGAATTTTGACATATTTAATAAGAGCACAAAGACAATTGCGGGATTTTCCAGAAAAAACAATGTGGTAGTGGCATTCAAGTCACATGCCAGGTTAACTAATATCATTTTCAATGTCGAAGATAAAGTGGACAAGATGGAGGAATCTGGAGTTTATAACCTTGAAATTCCAGAGTGTGATAGTGATGCGTGATAATGTATCTGAAATTCCTCAAAACGGTATGCTGAACAAGACAGGTCTTTCAGACTAGTTGGAAATGATCCGACGTTTTCAAACAATCTTTAGCGTACCCACATTGTTACAGGTGAACAACATTCAGCTAATGAAGTCATTTAGTACCGTCTGTTATTACTTACAATGGTGTATAGATATGAAAGGGTTAAACATTGTTGATTATTTCAATTAATTATATTTGTTTGAGAATGTCCTTGTGGGATGAAACTGCAGTTATGTTAGTTGCAATTGCGAGCGGTAGAGAAAAACAGAAAGTTACATTTCTCATTTTCCGAAATGATATTTTAAGGGAAAAAAAGTGTTGGCTTCCCGATTCTCCATCTTTATACAAGAAAATGTGATAATGCCTCTAAGAAAGAAATGAAGCAATAAGCCAAAACTTTTCTTTACCGGAAATCGATATCTCCTAAATATATATCTCCTTTCAAATCAAACTAGATTTTTCAAATTCACTTAGACAAAAATTCATTTTCATTCAAAAACTACCTGCGATATGATATCAAAAATTAATATGCGGAAGGGTATCATTTTCATCACGTACTAAGTCATCATAATATCCACATTAACTATAAATCATTATCTCCTCAAATTTCCAAAATTTTACCTGAACCTGTTTAACTCATCTCCTATTGGCTGAATTTACCACTAACCACTCACAAACCATTTATAAAAGCATTAAAGGTACGCAGCCTCTCATTCAAAGATAGACTCAGTACGGTGATTGTTATAAATTGAAAATACATGTGCGAGAATTGTTTATTCTTTCGAAAATCCAAGATCCAGAAGAAATACGCTCCGTTTATACGCTTTCATCATCTGTTTAAACGTTTTTCAAAATGAGTTCACGAAGAGGACCATCGACGACATTCTACGGCCGAGAAGAACAATGCTGCAAGAAACGACTATATCAGCGTATTTGGCCGGCGAGCTCTCTTCCGTGCACGAGATATGTGCATGAGGTAAACCGCGAACGAGGAATGAATACCATATCGAGTCTTCAGACTGGGTTGACATCACGAAGAAACGAGGAAATATTGACACCCCAATTCAACAATTTTTCTATTCCTGAGTATTTATTCGTCAAGTTGCTTCAAAACTATTTGATCACATTCGACGAAATGGCAAGCCTAGGATACACTACTCCGATTGATATAGAACGTTCTTATTTCCAAGTCGATAGAAATTCCACCGGAAAGGTCTCCTCGATTCCCAGTTCTTCAAACTTCACGACAGCCAGCAACAATGAACTCTCGAACTATAATTCTGCAGGATTTCTTCAGAGAGAGTCAGACCGTTATCACTATTCGAGGACATGCTGTAGGTGCGGGAAGACATTCTACACAACAGCCTATTTCTACCTCACAGCTGAAACATGTTGCTATCATTGGGGCAAAGTGCGGAGGTCGGTTCACCCACAAGATCCCACTCGTTGCCAGATGACTCACGAATGCTGTAGAAGGCCGCCAGGTTCCATTGGATGTACCGAGAGTCGCCTTCACGTTTGGAGTGGAGCAACCGAAACTTATGACGATTACGTTTTCACGACACCTAGTCGAAATCCCGGTATATATGGAACTTATGGTGTTTATGCTCTGGACTGCGAAATGTGTTACACAGTCAAAGGCCTCGAAGTAACAAGAGTAACTATTGTTGACTCGAATGGAGGATGTGTATATGAGTCGTATGTGAAACCTCTTCATGAAATCGTTGACTACAACACACGTTTTTCCGGAATAACGGCCGAGAATATAATTCGAGGTCCTACTAAGAGCCTGGCTGAGGTGCAAAGGGATTTGATGAGCTTCATCACAGCAGAGACGATATTGATTGGTCACGGCTTAGAGAATGATTTACGAGCTTTGAAAATCGTGCACTACAAAATTGTGGATACGGCATTTACATTCCGCCATGACAGAGGACTTCCGTTTCGTAGATCGCTGAAAGATTTGATTTCGGAAATCCTTCAAGATGATATACAGTGTAGTTCGAAGGGGCACGATAGTCGTGAGGACGCAACGGCTTGCATGCGGCTTATGATATGGCGAGTAAGAGAAGACTTTCATCTGTAGTATTGAACGAAGAAGCACCGTGCTCATTATGCTTTCGGAAATATCGACGGGTGCAAGATGCAATGACATCATTTATTATTTTGTGACATTATTTTCCAATAAAACTTTTGATCTGTATCGTATTTTTCAATTCATTCAAATCCTTCAATGGATCGTATTCACGAAAAATCATATATTCACATTCGAGGGTCCAAATGATAGATGATTTTTCGCCAATCACTATTACTATGATAGGTGCCCATAGTAATTTCAACGAAATCATCTGGAACTCGTGACATCATTTTCTAATGACACTTTCGAACAGTTATGACATTTCAATAAATTGATGGTTGAATTTTGACATAATTTAGTAAGAGAACAAAGACAATTGCGGGATTTTCCAGAAAAAACAATGTGGTAGTGGCATTCGGGTCACATACCAGGTTAACTAATATCATTTTCAATGTCGAAGATAAAGTGGACAAGAAGGAGGAATTAGGAGTTTATAACCTTGAAATTCCAGAATGTGATAGTGATGCGGGATAATGTATCTGAAATTTCTCAAAACGGTATGCTGAACAAGAAAGGTTTTTCAGACTAGTTGAAAATGATCCGACGTTTTCAAACAATCCTTAGCGTACCCACATTGTTACAGGTGAACAACATTCAGCTAATTAAGTCATTAAGTACCGTCTGTTATTACTTACAATGGTGTATAGATATGGAAGGGTTAAACATTGTTGATTATTTCAATTCATTATATTTGTTTGAGAATGTCCTTGTGGGATGAAACTGCAGTTACGTTAGTTGCAATTGCGAGCGGTAGAGAAAAACAGAAATTTACATTTCTCATTTTCCGAAATGATATTTTACGGGGAAAAAGTGTGGGCTTCCCGATTCTACATCTTTATACGAAAAAATGTGATAATGCCTCTAAGAAAGAAATGAAGCAATCAGTTTCGAGTAGAAAGCCAAAACTTTTCTTTACCGGAAATCGATATCTCCTTTCAAATCAAACAAGATGTTTCAAATTCGCTTATACAAAAATTCATTTTCATTCAAAAACTACCTGCGATATGATAGAAGATGATATCAAAAATTAATATGCGGAAGGGTATCATTTTCATCAGGTACTAAGTCATCATAATATCCCCATTAACTATTGATCATTATCTCATCAAATTTCCAAAATTTTACCTGAACCTGTTTAACTCATCTCCTATTGGCTGAATTTACCACTAACCACTCAAAAACCATTTATAAAAGCATTAAAGGTACGCAGCCTCTCATTCAAAGATAGACTCAGTACGGTGATTGTTATAAATTGAAAATACATGTGCGAGAATTGTTTATTCTTTCGAAAATCCAAGATCCAGAAGAAATACGCTCCGTTTATACGCTTTCATCATCTGTTTAAACGTTTTTCAAAATGAGTTCACGAAGAGGACCATCGACGACATTCTACGGCCGAGAAGAACAATGCTGCAAGAAACGACTATATCAGCGTATTTGGCCGGCGAGCTCTCTTCCGTGCACGAGATATGTGCATGAGGTAAACCGCGAACGAGGAATGAATACCATATCGAGTCTTCAGACTGGGTTGACATCACGAAGAAACGAGGAAATATTGACACCCCAATTCAACAATTTTTCTATTCCTGAGTATTTATTCGTCAAGTTGCTTCAAAACTATTTGATCACATTCGACGAAATGGCAAGCCTAGGATACACTACTCCGATTGATATAGAACGTTCTTATTTCCAAGTCGATAGAAATTCCACCGGAAAGGTCTCCTCGATTCCCAGTTCTTCAAACTTCACGACAGCCAGCAACAATGAACTCTCGAACTATAATTCTGCAGGATTTCTTCAGAGAGAGTCAGACCGTTATCACTATTCGAGGACATGCTGTAGGTGCGGGAAGACATTCTACACAACAGCCTATTTCTACCTCACAGCTGAAACATGTTGCTATCATTGGGGCAAAGTGCGGAGGTCGGTTCACCCACAAGATCCCACTCGTTGCCAGATGACTCACGAATGCTGTAGAAGGCCGCCAGGTTCCATTGGATGTACCGAGAGTCGCCTTCACGTTTGGAGTGGAGCAACCGAAACTTATGACGATTACGTTTTCACGACACCTAGTCGAAATCCCGGTATATATGGAACTTATGGTGTTTATGCTCTGGACTGCGAAATGTGTTACACAGTCAAAGGCCTCGAAGTAACAAGAGTAACTATTGTTGACTCGAATGGAGGATGTGTATATGAGTCGTATGTGAAACCTCTTCATGAAATCGTTGACTACAACACACGTTTTTCCGGAATAACGGCCGAGAATATAATTCGAGGTCCTACTAAGAGCCTGGCTGAGGTGCAAAGGGATTTGATGAGCTTCATCACAGCAGAGACGATATTGATTGGTCACGGCTTAGAGAATGATTTACGAGCTTTGAAAATCGTGCACTACAAAATTGTGGATACGGCATTTACATTCCGCCATGACAGAGGACTTCCGTTTCGTAGATCGCTGAAAGATTTGATTTCGGAAATCCTTCAAGATGATATACAGTGTAGTTCGAAGGGGCACGATAGTCGTGAGGACGCAACGGCTTGCATGCGGCTTATGATATGGCGAGTAAGAGAAGACTTTCATCTGTAGTATTGAACGAAGAAGCACCGTGCTCATTATGCTTTCGGAAATATCGACGGGTGCAAGATGCAATGACATCATTTATTATTTTGTGACATTATTTTCCAATAAAACTTTTGATCTGTATCGTATTTTTCAATTCATTCAAATCCTTCAATGGATCGTATTCACGAAAAATCATATATTCACATTCGAGGGTCCAAATGATAGATGATTTTTCGCCAATCACTATTACTATGATAGGTGCCCATAGTAATTTCAACGAAATCATCTGGAACTCGTGACATCATTTTCTAATGACACTTTCGAACAGTTATGACATTTCAATAAATTGATGGTTGAATTTTGACATAATTTAGTAAGAGAACAAAGACAATTGCGGGATTTTCCAGAAAAAACAATGTGGTAGTGGCATTCGGGTCACATACCAGGTTAACTAATATCATTTTCAATGTCGAAGATAAAGTGGACAAGAAGGAGGAATTAGGAGTTTATAACCTTGAAATTCCAGAATGTGATAGTGATGCGGGATAATGTATCTGAAATTTCTCAAAACGGTATGCTGAACAAGAAAGGTTTTTCAGACTAGTTGAAAATGATCCGACGTTTTCAAACAATCCTTAGCGTACCCACATTGTTACAGGTGAACAACATTCAGCTAATTAAGTCATTAAGTACCGTCTGTTATTACTTACAATGGTGTATAGATATGGAAGGGTTAAACATTGTTGATTATTTCAAATTATTATATTCGTTTGAGAAAGTCCTTGTGGGATGAAACTGCAGTTACGTTAGTTGCAATTGCGAGCGGTAGAGAAAAACTGAAAGTTACATTTCTCATTTTCCAAAATGATATTTTACGGGGAAAAAGTGTTGGTTTCCCGATTCTACATCTTGATACAAAAAAATGTGAAAATGACTCTAAGAAAGAAATAAAGCAATCAATTTCGAGTAGAAAGCCAAAACTTATCTTAACCGGAAATCGATATCTCCTAAATATGGAACGGATCCAGAATAAAATCCTAAGGATGGCAACGAACGCACCGTGGTATGTACGGAACGCAAACATCAGACGGGATATGACTATATCAGCGTATTTGGCCGGCGAGCTCTCTTCCGTGCGCGATTTATGTGCCCGAGGTAAACTGCGAACGAAGAATGAATACCATATCGAGTCTTCAGATGGGGTCGAGATCACCCCAGTTCAACACTTTTTCTATTCTTGAATATTTATTCGTCACATTGCTTCAAAACTATTTGATCACAATTATGCTTCAAAAGCTAGCGATTACAGCGGTTACAGCGGTTAAATCAGCGTAATATACTTGGTGAAGTCTATGATCATGTGCATTCAAAGAAGAGAAAATCTAAAAGTCGTTTCATTCCACGTATGTTTGCCAAACGGTCAAGATATACAATAAGCGTTAGTAGTCATTGGCTTGAAGCTGCGATATAAAACAGTTATAACATGGCGAACAATACCACAAGTGATAAATTGGAGGTATTCAAGGAGCTCATGTTCGATCATTCCCTCATTAGCCTTCATGAGCATACATATAAACTGTATGGTTCACCAAATTACAAAAATTCAGAAAAATCAGAATTACAATCAATTGCAAGACCTTATACTCGATATTGCAGACAATTATATTTATATCGAGGGGAAGTTCACACCGTCTGATGTCACCAAGCGGTGCTACCTATCTAGTAACGCCATTACTTTTGTCTTCGGCGAAATTCACTATGAAGTGAGTGGCGAGCAAGTGGTTGTTTTTCGAAAACTTGGCATAACCACCACAATGACAGCGTTCGGATCATGCAAATTCGCTATTATCGATGAGATGGTGGCTTGATGTGAATAAAGGAGATATATTGGATTTCGTCAATATATTCAGCGATAAATCACCCTCAAAGTATCTCATGGGTTTTGCTGAAGATTACAATAAGGTGATATAGAATGTCAATCAGGAGCTCATTCTTATTATTGCACGCTCATTCAAAAATTCATTTATTGTGAAAATGGATGCAGATTTGGAAATCAATTAAATATAATGGGGATTCACACACTGCGCTGGAAGATCACCAGAAGCTGAAACTATTGAATCGCATCGTTGAAAGGGGTAATAATGCTAAAGTTAAGGTCTCTCATCGTATGTGGGACCTTTAAGAATTATCCATACTTCGTGATAGTGCTTCAGATATATGGGCCTTGAAGACAACCAACAGTCTACTTCCAACGCAGCTACTATGAAAAAGCTATAAATGAACTGATGATAAGTATTGGTAAATTTCGCAACAATCCACTATTCACTATCGACTGCTGCCATAAACCCTATGCTATCAAGTCCTCCTCTGTCGATACCAAAATAGAAATTGAAATACGCAAGTTGAAGTTTCCAGTAAACACCGAAGTATATGCACTCATCCTTCACGCTGTTGTTTTGTCTTATAATGGCTTTTATAGCTCTGTTCAGTCTAGATTATGGTAAGATTGACATGTAACTTCACCATGAAATATTCGATATGAATGAATAAAACGCTCAATTTTTCTGCCTTTATTCACCAAACAATTATATATAAACAAATATCAATTGAAACTTCTTTTATTTATAATATATACAACATATTTCAAATATTCACTTTATTATATATCTTAAACTACACTTTCACTCTTATCAACATCTACTTCCTTCTCCTGTGAGTTGGGACTCAGTGATTCCAATTGACATTTGTCTTTGATATTTATGATAATAATAATATAATATATTACAGGGTATGTTTTACATTGTTCTACAACATAAAATGCAACGTCAGACAGATTGTACGAACATTAGAAAGAAAAACCATCAGTTTGCAGATGTTCTTGAATTGAATATGGTTCCAAGTCTATAAGAAAATCTTTCCCATATTTTTTTAATTTTTCAAGGCTCCCACATGATTTGCTATTCTGTGGTAATTTATACATGTGGACTATTCATCTTTTATATTTGTCAAAATATTGTCTATGCATTTTATTGTTGTTATGGTGATTCTTGTGTAACCTACAATAGTGAAAATAAATAAATACGAATTCAGTAAAAAATTCATTCTTGTAATGTTTTTCTCATCGTCTTTTAGATCAATGTTAATATCACCTACTATGAGGATCAAATCACTTTCACTACTGATTTTCTCAAGAATTTCCTCAAGTTTATCATAAAAATCATCAAGGTATTCGTCTTTTGGAGGTCTCTATAGACTTATCACAATGATAGTCTTATTATCTATTGAACATTAAATTGCTGCACATTCAAATATGCCTTCTTAAGATATTCTGTGGTAGGTAGGTGTATATGTCAAAAAGGAAAGGTGTCAAGTCTGCATCAATCATCAGCTCGCAGAACTCATCCAAATTTCTGCTTCTATACGAATATTTATAATACAGTGCCACACCAAGTTCATATTTCTCGCTAAGCTTCAAAGGTTTTCGTACCTCTTCAGCATCAAAACATACTCTCAAATCATAAATTGATGAATATAGGGCATCAAAACTCAGATTGACTAATTCCCAAGCCATTTTTCTTACTACATAATCAAAATCTACTGCTTCCAGCCACTCTTTGTCTGAATATTGCATCCACATATTTCTAGGAGAAAGAGCTCTGAAAATACACAAATTGCATTTATTAGTTTGGAAATTGAATTGCCAAAGAAAATAAAAAATACTCACTTGAAATTTGACTATGTAGCAAGAATTTTCACTATTTACAAAAAGATGTTGGAAATTATACTCAAAACCTCAAATCTTACATATTGAATTTGATCAATGATCAAATTTCAGCACCAGGATAATCCTGTGAACTCTGACCCATATAAGTAATTGCGAATTTGGCTTTGGATGAATTCACTCTGTGAATGTTGTTTTCTGTGAATTGCTTTGTGACACGTTTCGGAAAGCATGATTTAAAAGAAGTACTACTTTCCCATCCAACAAAACTAATCGAATGGATTTACTTTTTTCAATTTTATAATCTTCATCAATAATCAAAGATGTTATCGGTCTCTGCTCTAAAGCTTCACTTCGTTCAAATTATTCATTTTTTAAAAGTTTTGTGAAATTAGGGTTCAAAAAATATAAAATATGGTCACCTCTGTGATGTTCACTTCTTGGAATGGTAAACTAGCTGCCGTCATCATCACAAATACTCATCGACTATTCACTTTAGATATCCTAAACTGAAAGTATGATACACTGAGCTTATATAGAAAACATCATGAGAAAAGGGAGGGGTTTAAGGTAATGAAACAGTAACAGTCGAATCTCAAGGCTGTGCAAGCCCCTTTTGGGTGTCTTGTGTTTTCGTTATACTGTAGTGTTAATGTTTTTATTTTATGTTGGTATTATTCAATTTCAAATGTTTGATTTATCACCTGACTTGCTACAAATGTTTTATACATATACGTAGTCAAATAAACTATCTATCTATCTACGTTCAGGTCTTGGCGTAACTATATTTTCTAGGTTACGTTTCACACTCATATTGGGTGAAAAACTATCTATTTTGAGAGAAACTGCAATACTACCTCCTGATGAGTAAGTAAATATTTCAGTAAATGACTAATTTATTGTTTTCACAAAGTAATAAGTACTTTGTCGAGTATTGTGAAATAATAATTTCATTTTGTTTTTATCAGCTCTACATTAAAAACAATTATCATCGATATTTCATAATTAATGGTTAATGAAAAATCATAAAAATATCTATGTACACTGTAAAAAGGTGCTGGTGGAATCAATTACTTTTGGTAGTACCTACTTTCGTTTTATTTTTGCTGACTATAATAATAATAATAATAGATGGCCTTTATTTTACTTGGCGGAGTTTAGCATACATAGCTATTCTTCCACTCAACCAAGCATACGTAGGTAATTGCATACAAATGAAATTAATTCTAACATGTTGAAAATAAACTGTTAAAAAATTAACTAAAACGGGAAATATTTTAAAGATCTTTTTTTGTTTATTTGATTTTAATATCATTGTTTATTCAGGCCAATTTTCATTGCTCAATAAGTTATCTAATTTTTGTAGATTTAGGTGATGAATTTGTTGATGTTCCTCTGTGTTTATAGTGTCAGTGCAAAGGGGTGCTGAAATGAAAATAAAAGGAGTATACAATAGCTTTCTCAGGCGTTAAATAGTAGTAGTAGTTTACGCTTGTATTGTCAACAGTGTACTTGAAAAAGTTCCAATGTGATACGAGAATAGAATCCATACTGTAAAATATTTTTTTTTCAGAGACCAAGAACGTTTCAGTGGTCTAACCTTCATACAGAGCGCTTTGTCATTGTGCTTCTTCAGTAGACTGCCCAGTTTTCTCGTAAAACAGATATTCAACGTTGAGTTTATGGATAGACTTGACAAAGAATTAGCAATTTGTTACTCCAAGGTATTTTTCTGAACACAAATTCATTCGCTTTTCAGTTCAATGTATTATTTTCAGGATACATATCCAAAGAGGGTGAGAAATACATTGATGGCCCTCAATAGAGCCGTATGCTTGGAGTATCCACAATTCAACATTCCATGGTTTCATAAGTCGTATGTTCAAGATATGGAAAGAAAATGTGAGTGAGAAAATTTCATGAAGTTTCAGTTTGAAATCTTGACGGGACTCCTTTCAAACCCTATTTACGTTCGGTGGTTCGGTGGTGGTGCCAAATTATAATCTGATAAGACTATAGCTATTTTGGATAAAAAATTGTTTCATTTTTCATAGGAACATATTATTTGGGGGTAAATGACAGATGTAGGGATGCTTTTGAAGAAAATTGACCCACTAGAATTTTTATAATTCCCGATTTTCACAGTCCAGCTATAATTTGCAACGAGATTAATTTTTAGCAAGTATGTGAATGAGTAATAATATATACTGTATACTATCTGCTTAGATTCATTTTCACATACTCAAAATGCAGCCTTGAAATGTCAGCTCCCAGGCGGTTTTTGATAGTTTAAAACTTATTGGAAAAGTCAACAAGCTCAAAAAGTGGCTTATGAGCAATGCCGTAGGACAGTAGGAAGTGCATGGGGTCTTTCGCCCTTTGTGGTCACCTGGATCTACACTGCAATAATAAGACCTATGTTAACGTACGGAGCCATTGCATGGGGACCGAAAGTTCTACAAACAACGGCCATACAAAAATTATATCAAATACAGCGAATGGCTCGTTTAAACATCACAGGAGCCATGAGAACAACACCAACCGCGGCAATGAAATTAATTACCGGTCTGACTCCTCTGAACCTGTACGTTAAGGAGATTGCGTTAATGGCCATGTTACAATTGTGCACGGCTGGTGTAAACCTTGAAGTAGGAATGGGTCAATTGAGGCTGAGTCTATGGCGAGAAGCACTTACTGTGCAACCTCTGCTGCAGGCAGCCAGTGATGCAATTGCACCCAGGTTTGTTTTTAATAAACCCTACATAATACTAATAAAACAGAACACAGAAATAGATGCTACAAATGCAATACGCATATATACAGACAGTTCAGAAACCAAAGAAGGCTCAGGATGTGGAGTGTAATCCAGATCACTAAGGATTAAGTGGGGAATGGGAAAAAATACCAGCGTGGTTCAAACAGAACTGTCTGGTATCTCAATGGCCACAAAAGAAATAACAAGGAAAGGAAGTTCCGGCAAAAACATAGCAATCTGCACTGATAGAAGACAAGCCCTATTAGCCTTGAACAGACAAAATGTTTATGCTGAAGGAATTAATCGACTTGTGTTACACTGCAAAAGTACACTGATTGAAATGACACTTATTTCGATTAAATTGAATATGTATTCACTGAGATAGACTAATACGGTACCATTTTATTGTATTTTAATAAATCTGTTCGGAACATAAAAAGTAACATTAGTTCAGACCTAATAGATATAATCACATTGGCTTTTTAACCACAAACTATAATTGAATCATAATATGAATCACGATATGATGTATAATAATAATAATAATAGCTTTATTGTCCAACAATTACCCATTTACAGGACAATATACAATTTTATTCACAATACTTAACCCTAAACGAAAAATAAAGTGAACGAAAAAGAAAAACTAATTCTAATTACCTACTTCAAGTACATGTTAGCAATTCTAATAATGTTGTGAAGGT
>WOGL01001133.1:0-12121 GCA_015342145.1 Leptinotarsa rubiginosa
TCTTTGTTCCCATTAACGTACACTTTTTTCTCAAACGTCGTATTTTGATACGAGCTGTATACGTTCCTCACGAACAAACCAAAGGATGAACGAACGAACAGACGAACGAACGACCGCTGCGAACGAGCAAAACCAAAACGGTTCTTTGTTCCCATTAACGTTCACTTTTTTCTCAAACGTCGTATTTTGATACGACCTGTATACTAGGGTGGAGCGAAAAAAATTTTTTTTTATATCAATGAGCTTGGGAGCGATTTTGCCGATTTTTAAAGGTGCCACAACGACCTTGATTGTTTCATAAAATGAGGTTGATTGATATATTGTATTAATTGTCGAAAATAAGGAAAATCACATTTAATTAAAATGAAGTTTATATTTCTTTTACGGAAGATAAGCTCTAGCCTAACCCTTATAATTTTTATTTAGAACTATTAAACTAAACATAGACATATTCAACGACAGTGGCGTACATATATAAAATATATAAACTAAATTAATGAGAAACAAAAGATTTCAAAAAACGCATTTTATCATTTAACATTTAAAATAATAAGTTTAGACTACTACATAAGTTTGTATTCCGATTTCTTATTATATCGTGGCATGATTGATCTAGACATCAGCCTCGATCGAATGTAACCATCTCTTTCTAAGTCTCCTACAGCTTCTGTCACCTGACGGACGCAGCGTTCAACAGCTTGAGTGTGGCACACAAGTTTGGGAAAAGTTATCATTTCTTCGCCGTTAGTTATGTAATTTTTAGTTTCGGCTGTTGTAAGTGATCTTGTTAAGGGAGGTTCAATATTTTTAAAACACTCATCATCTATCATCTCGTAGTATTCTTGGGCATCAAAATTTAACACGGGAACTTTAAACTGTCGTATTGAATTAGGCCTCTGTTGCTCTCTTGTACGTATTATTCGACAAAGGGCAAGTTTCCGAATATTTGGTCTTTTATCTTTAATCATAGCAAATAATAAGTTCTCCGGGTGCGCGAAATAGGTGTTTCTTTGGATAACTGGATCAACTACATCCTTCAAATGTTTTGGAAGATATCTAGTTAAAAAGATGAGTTTCCACAAATGTCTTGGACCTTCCCAGCAAGCTGATTTAACTTTAATACTAAACCAGACCGGTGCATACACTTTTACTACATATGTAGCTAAAATGATCAGATTTTGTGAGGGTTCGTTGGAGGAGACATATAAACGAAGTATTCGAATGGCAGTTGTGAGCCAGCGGGAGTGTGATATTGGTCCAGGTTGAATATTGGCCAGATCTTTATTACATTCACCCGATATAACAGCAAGAACCATCTTATACAGATATTTCTGATCATTACTTAATTCCTTTAAATCAATTTCCGGCAGTGGAAATCCTTCATGTCCTTCAATTGGTTTAAATTTTATAACGGGCTGAGCGCATTCTTTTAAAGATTTACCAATTGGACCACCAAATGATTTAGGACCATGTGTTGCGCCGTCTAGACTAGTGAAGAGATGTCTTAGCGGAAGTTCATTTGTGTGCAGCAAGCACACAAACCAATGCAGAGATTTGTTGTAATGGAGCTCTAACTTTCTTATCACACCATTTTCATAACCGGAATTGACATTTGTCCCATCACATCCTATAGCAATTAATTCTTGAGTGTCATATTTTTTCAGTAAACAGTAATCGGTAATGGCATTTGAAATATCAATAGCATTTCCAGACGGAGGAGTAACATGTCCTAAGTATTCGGAATTTGGTTCCCGAAGAATGACAACATGTTCTTCAATAGTTGTTACCGGATAATATACTCCATCTTTTATAATAGTTTTTCTGGATGGATCTTTCCTTCCATCGAAATAAATAGATCTTAGCACCTCATTTTCCCCGGAATCACACTGGAATTTACTCCGACATTTCTGTCTCTCACGTCTGATTTTACTGCGATCGATAATAGACGCTGTATCGTTTTCATGAACAATGCCTAAATCTTGTAATAACGCAGAAGAAACAGCAGCAGCACCACGGTCAGAAAGACCCCATCGATCACATTCACGAGCTAATGTTGGCAGAGTTTTACGCATTTGGCCATACGTGGAAATACCAGATGAAGTAGAGGGGGTGGTAATATCTTCAAATAAAGGCAAGTCTGAATTCATAGTTAGATCATCTAACAGACTATCACGTAACTCCACGGATGTGGCTTTATCGGGTTTGTCAAATTTCTGCATTTTTGAACTGTTGGCTTCTTGTAGGAATTGTTCTTGTTTCAGTTTTCTTTTTTCCCGTTCTTGGAGCTGTTTTGTCGTTTTGCTGTCAATATTTCCTATCATCATTTTTCTTGCAGTTCTTTGGTCTAGTAGAAACAATCTTTCCGTCACAGGAACTTTTTTGTTCTTTTCGCAAATGCACTTTTCGCAATTTTTACATTTGCATGAAGCAATGTCGAACAAAACTTTCGATTTATCTTTAAATTCTTCGGTTTTCTTTATAAAACTGGGAATATTGGATCGTTGTTTGAAAGGTTTCATAAGATTTCTGTATTTACAGTGGTAGTCACGGATTCTTTCAATAATGCGTTCAGTAGATATTATAGGTATGGACGCTTTCTTCCAAAGAGTTTCAAGAGAAGGGACGATAATTTTGACTACTTCTGAAAACGTAGGCTCCTTTAACTGACCTTCCAATTTCAAGTAGTTACGTGTAAATATATACTGCCCCAATATATCACCATATGTGGGTAAAACATTTTCATTGAATGGTATGATTGTGGTGGTAAATCTTCGAAATTCAGTAATATTGTGGCACCTCAAGAAATCTGTTTGAAATTATGACATTTTTTCAGGGCGTTACTGATAGCATAAATATTTAATTTTTGGCTCAAGTTCAATCATATTTTGAACGAAACACAAATTGCTTAAGCATTGATTTTTGCGTAATTTTAATTTTTTTACAATTTTTAAGGTCGCCGTGGCACCTGAAGATATAATTCGATTTATTGCAAATTCTAAGGGCACAATCAGTATACGGAGTAACAACTTTTGACCACCCAAGTCTTATCAAATTTTGAAAAAAATTCAAAACGCTACATTTTCGCTCCACCCTAGTGTACATGCCGCAATAGCACCTAGTTTCTTCATTGCTTTTTGTATGGACTTCTGTTCGGATATATCAAACTTTTGAGATTGAAATTCTCTTTGATAAGGTACACTTATCAAAGGTATTTTGTATCATTTTATCCATGACAGGACTGTTGGGTTTTTCGTGATATTATGCCAGCTATCATAAAATAATTTTAATCTTCCGGCTAAAAAAGGACTTACCTCTATCGATTCTTGGGTCGATTGGGTCTCTCTTTCCTGGGCAATTCCTTCCTGGAGAAATAGTGGCCCTTCACTGGTCGTGCCTCTCTCCTCAGACCTTTTGCCCCCTCCCTTTTTTTATAAGTGTCTATTTCGGGAATAGGGATATATTATTGTGGAGCGCATCTCCTGTCCAGCTCTTTCTAGACTTTTTGCTATTTCAATTTTCTCCCCGAAGTCTGGTCCAAACAGAAATTCTTTGGGGATTACTGTTTGTGCAATATCTCTGACTGATTTGTTGAATGTTTGAGTTATCAGCTCTCTTCTGGTTACAGAGATATTACAGAATAGATTCGTCATTATACGCCCAGCTTCCACTAGGTTGGATAATATGTTATCGTTTTCGCTGGTATTCTCGTTTTTACTGCGATACATTATAGTATTTATCCCTTTCCCTAGAGCGGATAATCCGGATCCCAACTGTTGTTGAAACTGTTTATGGCTCTCATCCCTTTTCTTATAGGCTTGGGACAAGACCGATTCTATTTCCGGATTTATCTTTGGGGGTTGTAGTGACTTACAGTTACTTGGAAGAGAATGACGCAGGAGCAGTTCATTTTGGCTTTCTTTGTTAAGTCCGTGGCCTAGAATAAAGGACCATCTAGTAGATATAGCATCATTCAAGTGGTAAGTTTCTTTTTTATTGGTGCTTGGATCATCCCCAAGTATGTCCAGCACATTCCTAGGAAGATCATTGTGCTCTTCTGTTATATCTATATCCTCATTTAATACTAGTGTTTCATCAATGCACTCACTATCTTCCTGGATACTAGCTGCCGAGCTGTTCAAGATTCGATCCCTAGTCTGATTACCATTTGTCGGACTGTTCAAGGTCCGATCTCTGGCAAGCTGTTCGTAATCCGGACTGCTCGAGTTCCGGTAATGATTATTTGCGTTTGTCGAGCCGTTCGAGAGTCGATCTACGCTTGTTTGTCTTTTTAAGTTGTCTAGTAGAGAACTCGATCCGCTCGGGCATCGGTCTTCCCTACTAGAATTATGACTCCGTTGTCTATCATGTAAATGCCGATTTCCGTTTTTCTCGGATCTGCGGCTACAACCGGCAACGTCGCTACGGTCCCTGCGGTCATCATCTTCAGTCTGTACACATACAGAGAAACATGTTTTGGCACTCCTTTCACAGATCCAGTTTCTGTATTATTTCCAATGACAAGTGACCTTTTTCGTTTTTTCACAACTTCTTTCTTTCATTAGTTGTTCTGTTTCAACCTGGGCTATTGCTCGTGATAAGTCATTTAAAGAAATTTTTTCAGTTTTGTTTTGGGATTCCGTTTTATTTACTTTTACGATATGTGAGTCATATATATTTTGTTCACTATTCAGACTTTTCTTTGCTTGCACTTTTTCATGGCCAATATGTTTTGTAGGCTTAACTTTTTGTTGAGAACTGTCTGATTCGGCGATAAAGATATTTTTGTTGTGCATTTGATTTAACAATTCTTGTTTATTCAAAATATTGATCTTATCTCGAAGTTCATCAATGATGATGTCTTTTTGCTTCAAAATATATTTGAAAATATTAATGTCTACCTTTTTGTCGGCATCAGCAATGCTGTCCATGACGTCATATAGGGCACTATCGCTTTCAGTTTCAGCCACAATTTCATCTTTTTCACAGCAAATCATTTGTGTATCATTGATAATGTTTGCATTACGATGTTTTGTACAACTAATATGATAGAAACTTTCACAAATTGTACATTTATAGCCAGTAACTACTTTGGATTTACACGTTTTACACAGATCACCAGCCGATGAGCTACTACTCCCACCGGCCATATTGACGTTAGTGTGTTCGAAAATGTTCGGCGTAAAATATCGGATAGGTTGTTCATATGGCAAGAAGTTCAAGCAACCATTTTGAGCATCTTCTGATCTGACTTCAAGCTTATTACCTCATATTATGTGGTTAAATGTCAATGTATTCAGGCAATTATTAAAAGTTCCGCCATTTTGTAGTAGTTGAAGATATTGACACCATATTCTAGGATTGTGAATCATTTGTCAGGAGCTTCATAAAGACGTGTCACAAGACCCCTCTTTCCATTTAATTTTTTCCCAGATGGCGCCCAGTCGCCATCTTGAAAGTTTCATCTGTGAATATCACTTCAAAATGAAGTATTCATACATTAATTTCATTATCCCAAATTAAAATTTTTTGAGTTCACCCGTTCATTAAAGAAAAGCACTGTAAGTATATACTGTTTGTATATACTACCCCATTCCAATTTTGGACAATCGAATAATCGATATCACAAGATGATGATTCATTGCTGTATACTGCTTTCAAAAATTCAAGTTATGGAAAAACTTGAATTATAATATTGATATATGCGAAAATGTAATTTCGTACCCAATCGATTGTAACGCAGTGTGTGGAGCTCAAATTTTAAGACCATTTTCAGAACTTTCCAGAATGTATTCAATTCCACTTTTATTTGCAGAAGATTTTGATGTCTATGAAATCCAAAGTGGCTAATTGCATTATCAGACCCCTTAGCTGTAACGATAAATTGTTTAAAACGTTAGGTTGAAACACGAATTATAAAAACCAATTCAATCTTGAAACTCCAACATGATTGTATTGTAATGCTTCTATTGGAAACAAAAGAGTGTATTCAAAAATGGTTGTGAAAGAACAAATTTTGAGACCACTTTCAGAGCCTCCCAGAATGTGTTCAATTTCACATTTATTTGCAAAAGGTTATAATGTCTATGAATGATTCCGTACAGCCTATCTTGTCTTGTGTTTGTAAATTTTTTGTTTACTTTGTAGTATATGATCAAGAGGTAGCGTTTTCCAATATGACTAATAACCAGTCCGCGCAAAGCTTATTGTTTTATCATCTGAAAATGGAAATTTTAACAGGTGATGATCGACTGTATTGCCAAACATGCGCCAAACTAACTGACTGTTATAAGAAAACATTATAACTGAGTTACCAGTCAATCTAATAACAACATGACTCAACCTCTGACGGAAGCACCAAACTCTTACGAAGATTCGAAATAGATGAACACTTCAGCACACCACTATTATAATCTTCATGCAGTCATTGTTCACTGATATTCTGGCGTTGAATCTGATATTTATTAGGTATGCCTTGTTCAAAGATGAAACGGACTGGTTTAAGTTTGACGATAGTCGTGTCACTAAGTGTTCTGGCGATGTATTGAATTTATTGGAGCATCTGGAGACATTTTGTTTTATGAAAGAGAGGACATTGGCAGATCAAGATCTTCAAATGATATGGTTCTGCAGGTTTTTCCGGGGTTTCCTGCACCTGAAAAACAAATGCGCCACTAGAATCAATGAAGTCGCCCTGGAGCGCCAATTTATTTTTGTTGTTTTATAATTTCATGATTTGTATTGAAAATAAACGTTAGAAAAAATGTCTATGGAATCCGAAGTAATACTTGGCTAATTGCATTATCAGACCCCTCAGCTGTAACGATAACTTGTTCAGAATGTGAAGTTGGATCACGAATTATAAAAACCAATTTATTCTTGAAACTCTAAGCTAATTGTAATGCTTCAATTGGAAACAAAAGTGTATTAAAAATGCTTGTAAATGAACAAAATGTAATTTACAAAAGTCATCCAATTTTAATACCATATCAATGCTGCAAAGGTGTATCAGAAAAGTTTACCTCAATTGAAACCTTTAAAATTCAGCAAATTGAATGTAGACAATCTGAATATTTCTCAACACAAATTAGATATGATCAATTACATGAAATTATATATGAACCATTCGTAAACCGGCATGTGTCATAGTTTACTTTTTTTTACAATTGTAATAATTGTTATTACATTACATTAAATATTTCGTAAATGTGGAAAAAATGTTCTATGCAAATTAGTACGATGACATCAAGCAATAATGATCAACCTCCAGGACGCAGAAGAACTTTTGCATCATTTCGAAAATTACTCCCAGCTCCAGGGAGAAGACCTATTATCCACCTAGAGGAACCCATTGAAGAAGAAATCGAACTAAATCCCAATAAAACATTTGCTTGAATGAAAGTTACAGCACCACATCAACTTTTTTTCAAGGGGGAAGTTGTTATATTAGAAAAATCAATGCACCCTTTGTCTATGGATTGCACTATAATAACAAAGTATTGCATCAGCCACTGCGCAGTTACCTAAGAAATGCCTCAGTATATTCAAGGTTTTTCTAGAATAATAAAAGAAACGCACATCTACATTCACAGTTCCTGATCCTATAAATACGGGAGAACAAGAGGACGACGCATTCCTGATAATATCGCGACTATCCACGTTCATCGAAATCTTGAATCATATTTTGTGATATTTAATCAGATTCTTGAGTAACTTCGCGACTATCTATGTTTGTCGAATCTTGAATCACATTTTATAAAACTCTTTAATGTAATTAGATTTGTATTCAATAAAGTTTATTTTTAAAAAGATGAATCTATTTTTGATAAGTGAGAAATTTGCGTTTTATGGATAATTAAGTTTCGAATATAAGGAACTATTTTTTTTCGCAACGAAGGAACGTATGGTACGCAAATCTGTTCAATCACGTTGGTAGACATACTTTCTAAAAATATTTTCTAAAATTTTCATCAACAAACTATTTTTGATAAGTGAGAAATTTGACTTCTTTGAATAATTCACTTTTGAATACACGGAACTATTTTTTTTCGCACCGAAGGAATGTATGGTACGCAAATCTGTTCAAACACGTCGATATACTTTCGAAGAATATATTCTGAAATTTTCATCAACAAACTACTTTTGATAAGTGAGAAATTTGAATTTTTTGAATACTTCAGTTTCGAATGTACGGAACAATGCGGATGGTACGCAAATCTGTTCAAACACGTCGTTGGACATACTTTCTAAGAATGAAATGTTCATCAACAAACTTTTCTAGATAAGTGAGAAATTTGATATTTTCAGATGGGTCTTTCCTGGGCATTCGGTATTGTTCAACGCAGGATATTTCAAACGACATACTTTTGAATTACACTTACAGTTGGCTGATAGAATGAGTTTATGTAGAATGCTGACTCATTTGTTCGACATGTTTCTATAATATATCGTATTTTTAATACGAAAACATTGAAATACAGGTAAAATTAACAAAATTTGCAATCTGGCAACACTGTTCGTGAATCTCATTCTGAATTTTGTTCGATTGTCCCTCGTCATAAACTGTGGATGAGAAATTGTGGGTAACTTCCCACTAATAAGATTTGTTCAGTTTACAAACTTGACCCCTCTTGGCTATAACTTCTTCAGGAACTTTCATATGAATATCTTCTTCCAATTTGTCATTGACGAAAGCAGTTTTCACATCCATTAGGTTGATGAGGTCAAACTGATTCGAGAAGGCTAATAAAAATCCGAATGTGGTAGTCCTAGCTACAGGTGCAAATGTTTCTTTATAATCTTGTAAATATTGTTGTTTGAAACCCCTGACTACTAGTCGTGCTCTATATTTTTGTAATAGTAAACACCCATTTGGAATCTATAATGTTTTTATTCATAGGTTTAGGGACTTATGTCCAAGTTTCATTACATGAAAGTGAATCAAGTTCGACTTTTATAGCTTCCTCCAACTGATTTCTTCATTTTCTCTCATTTCACTATAAGTTTCAGGTGAGTTGAAATCAAAACAATATGATATTACATGATATGATAAATATTGTCATCAAGCATTTCATCATAGGAATGAGACGGAAAATTTTAATTTACTCACTTTTTCTAACATCACGATTAATTTGTTCTTTTACTTGAGTGAATTTTGAATCATTCTCAGTTACTAATTTATCTTTGGTCTAGAGGTACTGAAATTTAATTCGTCCACTATAACGTCACGTGCGACGAAAAATGTTTCAGACTGCACGTTACACAATTTGTAACCATTTGGTTCCTTTACAACTAGTGTAGCTTTGAATGATTTCTCATCAAATTTATATTTTCTAGTTTTGTTATGGACTTAGGCAGTAGAACCAAAAAATCTTCAAACGATTATCTTTGTTATGCCAGACAATTCGTATGGCGTTTTATTTATTTGCAGAGCTTTAGTGGGAGACATGTTTATTAAATAGGTTTCTGTAGGTACAGCTTCTCCCCAGAATGATTTGTTCATATCGGTGGCAGTAATCATTGTTCGAGCTTTTTCTGTTATAGAACGATCGATCCGCTCTGTAACGCCATTTTGCTGTGGTATACGTGGAACTGTAAGGTGGTACGTGATTCCCTTTTGAACGCAAAATTCTCTGAAATCATTCGATAGATATTATCCACCGTTATCAGAATAAATATTGACTTCTTTCGAATTAAAATACGATTCAGTTTTAGCCTCACCCCAGAGTAGGTGTGAGGGTGAGGTGAGTGGGCCAAATACCGTTCTGTCAAGTGGTTGCGATTTGTGCGATGTATGTGGCGGGAAACTTAAAAGAATCACTTCATTTTCTTTGCAAAAATTCAACACAGAGATAGACAAATGAGACTCGTGATTTTCTTGGAAATATCAAAAATGGAGGCACAAAATTGCCGTTAGCGTTGACAACTAATGCCAAGGTAACAAGTTGACCCCTTTCTCCAGATGTGATGGTGCCTATCTGCTTAGTTCCCCTTTGGACAGTTGTAAGTCCAGTTTCATCCATATTATAGACTTCTTAGAGCTCGAATTTATATATTTATCATAAACTTTGCCAAGGTTATTAAAAAACTGCGACACATGGCGATTAAACGCGGTGGTGGCCCTACCCATACTAGTAGCTCCAGGTGTTCGGACAGATAAAGTTCGATGCCTCTTCAAAAATCCAAATAACCAATCTCTGGAAGCTATTTCATCAACCTTCCAATTTTCCGGAACAGATATTTTGTATGCTGTTGCATACTGGAATGCAAATTTTGGCAAATCAGAAGTTGTAAGACCGTAATAAATTTTATCAGAATGCTCGGTATATTCGGCAAGTTCCTCTTCTTCAGCATTGTTGAATATTTTTCTGGCCGTAGCGTAACCGACTAAGTTCTTGTTACTGTTTTCAACACCTAACTTTAATTTTCTTTTCATATAGCGGTGCAATGTCATAAAATTAACTTCACCGCGATTAGCAGCACCCCTGATTGGCAAGTGTTCTTGTAATATTGATTGCGCTGCCCTTTAAAATTGTTCTGTTGGAATAATACCCCTTGTGGTTTTCTTGTTGTAAGTTCGCACCATGTTAAGCAATCTGAAAACAACCAAAACAATTTCATAATAGAAAAATTTAATAATATTCTGTGTTTGGTAACATGCTGTGCGAAAATAAATGTATGCTATTCATTACAAACAAATTACTATCTACAAAATATTTCTGATCATATTTGAATTTTTAGTGGAATCATAAATTATAATAACCTTGAATTGTAGGTATTTCGATATATGCTTGCATCAAAGTGTCCGGGGCAAGTTGTTACAGTAACAACTTTCCCCCAGATTGTTGTAACAACTGGCCCCAAGTGAACGAAATGAGGTTAGGTCGACGTTTTTTGGTAAATATTGGGAATCAATTACTAGCAACAGCATGTTTTTCTTGAAAGGCGTTATTACAGTCCGCTCAATGTACTTTTTATCGCAATCTTCACAGCTTATTTCGTAAATCGCCGAGTTTTTTATTGTCAGCCTGTATTTCAGGTTGCCCAAAACTTGTTTAAGTTTTGGGCAACTATAAACTGTAGCCCCTCTTGCAATATACCTCGGCACGCCTATGACAGTATTTGCAAATATCTCCATAGCTGGAACGACAATCTAAAATTGCATTTGGAGTGGGCATATGTGTATGAAGTACGTGCCTCTCCATTCAAGGACAAGCGAGCAAATCATATTTCGCAAGCCTGACGAGAATATTCTCTTTGGGCGTATAAAAATTACCGACGAAATGCTGAATGCATTAAAAACGTGATCAAGTGAATATTTTATTCGGTGTCTATTTGAAGAAAAAAAGCGCCATTTGAAATTTAAATTGCCAGCCTTGCGAGAATTTATTGCTGTACCGCAAAGAAATTAGGAATTAATTATTCACGTTATAAAAATTCATGGGTGTTTCGAAATGGATGATTATATTATGGGGTATTTATTATATATGTATCCTTCGACAGTTTTCAATATTCTGTCCGCACGACTTAGGCAGAGAACTTGAATTGTCGTTATAAGGAATATTGCGAAAGTTTCTAGCTATGAGTAACTAACTTGATATGCTTTGTTCGGCATGTAATAATTTTTCACCAATACGGCCCTTTATTAAACGTTCAAACCATTGAATAATTTTCAAATAAGTGAAAAAGTATACGAAGTATGTTGGAAAAATAAGGTGGAAATTCAAATTCCGCGAGATACGTATATTCGATTCTCGATTTTTTTTATTTTTTCATGTTGTACACTCGTATCGAACACATGTTCACAGTTACAACTGTTTAGCATGTTTAGTTTCTTTTTTTTTATTAAACACTATTCAATTGATAAAAGTAGTACAATAACAGTAGAAAAACTCAAGTATTATTACAGTATGGGAATTTCGTGAAAGAAAGAAATTTTATGAGAAAAATTAACAATATTATAGTCGAAATAAACGATACTGTGCACAGTATTGCACAGTTGGTGACACTCTCAAAGGTCAAAAAACCAATACATAGAAATGAACCGGCTGCGAAATAGTCCACGTGGACTGTAGACTTGGCGGTTCGTATTGGATAATTTTTACTGACCGAGTTTTATGATTGG
>WOGL01001134.1:0-12115 GCA_015342145.1 Leptinotarsa rubiginosa
TTCAGTGAAAAAGTTTCAGGAATGATTTTTCCAATGAATTGTGTGAATTGTGAGCCGAAAATTTCGAGAATTTGAGAATATATCAGTATTTTCAAAAATTTTCTCGAAAATTTTACTTTCGTCAACAAAATAGGTTTGTACAAGTACAAGTTCGTTGAAGTATCCACATTCGATATAGCTATTTTTAAAATACGCGGTATTTCAGGATCATCGTCAAAATCATATTCTTCCAAAAATATGTTATTTTTTGAGTTTTATAAGGTATAAAATGAATGAATGAGAAAAATTTGCTTCTGAAAGGTTTCAGTGAGTGATTTTCCATCAATTATCACACGAAAGAAAAACCGATTTAATCATGTTTTTAAAAATGATTGTGTAAAAACTATAATAACTGGAAGTTCAGATAGTGAAATTTTTTTTAGGTAAACAAACAAGTTTTGTCAATTTTTCACAGTTGTTCAAACATCTTTTATGTTTAATTTTTTGGTTATAGTTAATTCATGAATACAAACTGGGAAGTTTGAGAAATATTTGGAAAGATACGTTTGTTTCCACATATTTCTTGTGAATTTATCTGTAAAAACGATTTAGTAATGAATTATTACGTTTCATCGGGGAAGATTGCTGCCTGGTCACTAATTTCTGAGACAAAATAGCTATTTATATATGAAAAATGAGGTATAAAACTCCCTATGCACGTTACTGCAGTTTCGTCCTACAAGTTTATTGTATTCGTTCAAAAATGTCCTTGTAGGACGAAACTGCAGTAACGTTAGTTACAAATACAAGTCCTGTAAAAACATAGGAACTTTTAATTCTCATTTTTCATGATAATCTCCTACCGCATAGTAACTGGCTACATTCAATTTGTTGCTATCTAGGGCGTGATGAAGATCTTAATATTTATCATCGAATTACAAAATCGAGGACCTCAGTTCAATATTTCACAAGTTGTTCAAGATTATAAACAAGTGCGCCAGCAGTGCATACTGCGGGGTATTGTTCAATTTGAATACGAAAGGTTTCTCAAAAATTACTTTTTGTGAAATATTCCATGTATCTATCACATTTTCTCAACTATTAGATGATTAACCCTTTAGTAAAAATGACAACAATAAATAAGATTATTTTTACGTTTGCCCAAGCAGAGTTTAATTTTCAACTTTGAATTGAGGTGAAGACAATAACATCTCCCCTTATGTAGTTGAAAATAATTATAGTATTTTTTATTATCGATGGTATTCCGTGCAGATTATGTTATTCCGTTCCAAACAAAAAATCCTAATTTTACATCTCCCCAAATTTTCAGTTTTAATATTTAATAATTAATTGGAGATTTATTTAGTTTTTTTCAGTTTGCTTGGGGTTACGATATGTTTTCATAATCAATTAACTAATTTTTCACCTCAGTGCTTCTAAAAACCGGTTCTAGCCAATAAAAGTGTATTATCTACCAGCTTTTTGGGTTACTATGGAAGCTCAGTTCTCGAAATGATCCAGAATTGAATTTGTATTTAATTTGGAGCTGAAAATTCAATTCTGCGTTTTTCTAACATAAATTTTCACAACCTCGTTAGATAATTGATTATTTTATGGTTGTAAAAACTATTCATTTGGTTCAGGATTTACAAAAATTCGTTTAGAGTACTCTACATTAAGTGTGACCCATTCAGAATATGAGCACTCTTTCATTCATTTTATTATGTTATTTTTAATATATAGACAAAGTATGGTATACTGCATTTTTAGTATTTTAAACTTTTCTGGTATTTTTTCTTTAATGTGTAATATATCTCAATATGTATTTGTTTGGATAAAATTGTTTAATGTTTGTTTATATTTGTGCAGATGTATCTTCAGTCTATATTCAAACTATTTTAATGTGATTTGCACTCTGTATGTATATATAGTTGCATGATGTCTGAAAAAAATTTACTGCTTTGTCAATAAACCCTGAGGTTCTTTGGGCAATAAAACATATCATTATTATTAAAACATTTTTCAACCGATTGAAATGCTTTTTTTAGGTTGAATTTAATTATCCCACCGGTTCAATCTCAGAACTTTCATTTAATTTTTTTCATCACTTAACATTTCAATATTATTTTGACATAAAACATTTCAAAATTATATGAATCGTGTGGTCTAGTAAATGAGAAATAACAAAAGTTTGTCCTGAAATTTGAGTCGAAATTCATGAAATTTTTTGTTCTAGTAGACTTTTTGAATGTCTACCTAATGAAAAAAACAATCCAATTTTTTGAAAAATATATGTTTCATAAAATTGTTTCCATTTCAAATGGACCACATTGTATTAAAATTGATATGAAGTAAACTATTTTTACGATTTTTCCAATCAAAATAAACTAGGGACGAGAACACTAATCCAAAATTTTCATACTTTTTTAAATTTCATGACTTCAAGAGCTGAACTCCGATTTCATTTATTTCATTTTACAGAATAACAGTCACATTATATGAGTGAAGAGGTCCCCTTTTATCAAATAATTGTATTAAATAATCTTCCTTCCATGGTTATGTTTTTGAATTATAAAAAATATATACCTGCTATTTAAAAAAAGGGACTACATCATTGACATAATGAGGCTTACGAATTTTTCAATGAAATAAAAAAAATTATGAAATCTGACTCCTACGTTAAAATTAATGATATTTCAAAAAGTCGCAGCATTTTGGTAATCCCCTTTTTTGGCCCTCAGTGAAGGTTTTTTGTTATTGAATCAGATATGATATATGTAATTTTTTGAATGGAAAGACACATATTGTACTTTTTACTATCACTGAATAATTTAGGAAACACGCGTTACTTTACACTAAATGGGACTTTCGCGACTTGTTCGCACCAGAAAAAATCGGAATAAGACCCTTTTACCCCTCCAACGCATTTTACACACCTTCGGAAAATAAAGAAAATCTTGTTTTGGCGGAACTAGAGCGCGGAAATGCAGTAGGCCGCGACCGACTCTCGACGGCCGTCCCGACGCCCGACCTAGCTCAACACTCTCTGTGGTGTGCTCGTGCAATAGTGCATCTACTGCATTCTGACTGTGTTGACGAAGGCGCTGCCTTGGTTCTCACACGGATATCTGTAAATGCGCAGTTTTGTGTACTGGGTGTTTGAATGCACACGTATCTTCCTGATTTTTTCAAAATAAATTCTTGTAAGGTTGTAGTAACAGTGAAGGAGATAATGACAAAAAAATTGAAATTAATTAAATGTGTAGAGGACAGTCTCATTTCGGAAATCCGGTATACACATTGGATAAAAATTATGTTGAATTCCATAAATTCACCCTGAATTAAACCAGGTGATCTACTTTCGAGTAATAACGTCATTACCGATATTTATCCCATATTAACATCCCATTTTTCCATTTTCCACAGATATTTTGCAGAGCTATTTTCAAAAATGTATCACTAGTTGATATCAACTACTACAGCAACAATACCAAAACTACAAGAACACAAAATTCATAATACAAAAGAAACTAAATTACGCACAGTTATTGAAACTTTTTCAATAAACTAATTGAAATTACACTTGGTATTGTTAATAATGCATTTTGCCACTTATGCCTATTGACTGTAATACGTAATACCTAATTGAAAATTATTATATTAGAGCTGTTTTATGAATAAATTACTGGTAAGAATACACTAACCTGTTACTTGAATAAAATTAATAACACTAACCATAACGATTAAACAATTTCCACCCTATGAACTCTACCTGAGATACCATTTCATTTTTCATATTCTTTACAACAAACACCATAATTGGATTTCCATAACATGAACGTGCTTCTTCTATATCCGATATGTCTGTCTGCCATATTAGATATACAATGACATGACGTCATTGTTAAAGTAACTACGCATTGTCATCCAAACTTAATGTGTGAATTTCATTTAATTCGGTTGAGGATAACTGATTCATATTTGTACATACAAAGCAAATTAAATAGAAACTTGTAATAATGAAAAGTATTTATATGAAAGGAAGAAATCTTCAGAACTTTCCCTGATCGGTGGGTAGATAGAAAGGCAGTACCTGATCACTTATTTGATCATTGGACTGCTTTTAAGAAGGTTTTCCAAAATCGAAAGCCTATACGAAGAGACCTGATACACCCTAAGTGCTACAAAAAGTTATATGAAATATATGAAAAACACTATAAATTTTAATTTGTTTCGGTAGTATTTCTAGTAGATGCATAATTCGAGATCAAATTATAATTTTTCAAGTATATAATTTATGTATTGCTGGCGATCTGACCTGGCTTCACACAAGTAGAAGAAAATATATGCCTACATTTTTACCCAAAGGGTGTGCTTTTGAAGATATAGGGGCTGAAAGTTGCATCCTCCAAAATGTTCTAGAATAGTTCAGAACATTTTAGAGTAATCGAAATGAATCCACATAAATTCAGAACATCCAGGAATGTTGTGTTCGGGAAGCCTTTTTGTGGGTGGCGTTGCCAGTGGATAGGGGTATATGAGCAAGTTTATCGTTTTATTCCAATTTCTACACAAGAAGCCGGGAACTAATAATGATGCTCTTGATAAAATTTACTCAACAAAGTATATTCTTAACTTTCAATTTCGAAAATCTACTTGAAGATAACACAAAACAAAAATACGACCGGTTTGTCAGGCCAATTGAATTTATTTTCTCGAGTGATATATTTAATTTCACCTTAACTCGTAAGATAATAATTAAAATTGAATAATTCTTAAATAATTCAATACGTTCATATAGTTTTTCAGTAAAATCCTTCAGTCCCATTACGTCATGAAATTGCTGAAGTTTCATTAATTTTTTACACTTCTTAAACGAATGTTAACCTCATAATACTGAATATGTAATGAGATAAATATTTCAGACTAATGTGTGAATTGCTGTTCGTTTCCATCATATTTTTCTTCACTTTTTGAAAACCAAAGCAGGCATCGAAAAAGTTCTGTGAGCTGACAGACTCCTCTGATTCTTTTTTCTGATATTGTGTGTTTGTCAAATGATTCATTTTCTTCTTTGTGGGGGACATGCCGAAAATATAATTACCTTTTTATTTCGGCGTTTTGAAATCAATCTGAAACAGGTTAGATGAATCATAATTGATACTCGTATCATTTCAGTGGATTCATGCACGATCCTTTAGTAAGTTGATTATATTTATAAAATTATATTTTCATTTTCATTATCAGATCGTCAAACGATTTATTGTTCATCCGAAATAAGAACAACGTTTGGGCATCCTGCATACGTTTACAAAAATTACTGATATATAACTCCATTAATATCAACAAACTTCAAAACTAAACCTGGTGGAAAACGCAAACAAGTGCTTTTTATATTTTGAGATTCCAATAGCTTGGAATTATATAAACAAAAACATTCTGTTAACTGGTAAACCTGAATTTAGACTTTATTTTCTACATAATAATTTGCAAAGAATGTTTTTTAACGTTTTTTTTTTTATAAAATTTCAGCTCAATCAATCTACTTCATCGTAATTCATAACATCAATTACAAGTTCAAATCATATATACATGCACAGTTTTTTTGATTCTGGTAACTTTGAAGTAAGTACAATAATATTTACTGAACGCAATTTTAGGATGAATCGTTGATCAACAAAAAACAAAGTGATGGAAGATCAAAATATTTGGGTCAATGTTATGCACTATGATAATATTTTGCCGTTAATTTCCTTAAAAAAAGTGGTGAATATGCATTTTCTAAGGTCAAACTATAATACGGCATTGCTACCTCGTTCTGAGTATGTTCACCTTTCCTTCAAATTCACGATGGAGATACAAGTCTGTATAGGTACTTTTTTGAAAAAAAAGGTATTTTTAATTTACCGAAGTGATAATCAATAGTTTTGTAACTGCCAAGAAGGAAAAAGTAGAGAAGGTTTTTTGCTGCTTATTCGTTTCTCCAAATTCTCCGGAAAAAAAATATAGCCTCATGAGCGTATTGTATTTTCCACACATTTTTTCGTGATACCCCTAAAAATCTAGTTCCATGAACTAGTTCTAGAGGCTTTTTGTTGAATGTTTAGCATACTCTTCAAGTCATAATTTGGATTTTCTATTAGTTATTTGTCCCTTGTGTTCAGTCAGTATCTCTTCTCCCAGAGCAAAAATCAAATTTTGGTAACCCCCATCTGTTTCAGGACCCATACATCATACTAATGATCTGAGTCTCACACTCAGCAGTATTTTTGTTTCATTCGATACTTGCCCCTTGCATCCTCCACACATGTTGTTTCCAGCTCACGACCTCTAATCGGTTTTCGACTCATCTGAATATCTGATTGTTTCTGTAGAGAACTTTCTCGAAATGACTATTCACCATACACTCTTAACATTTTAATTATGGATTTTTATCGATGGTGTAATTGAGTCTCACATGTTTGATACTCATTTCTTCAATATCCTGAATTCAAGTATTGGTTTTATTTTCGCCTATTTTATTGTTTTGTCTGAAGAATAATTAGTAGATAAATTTCGTTTAAAAAATGTTCACCGATATCTAAACGTTCCCATATTTCACAAACGACCTTCGTTACTGGATGAAATCCAAATCGCCAAACTGAAAAATATATTGTGAATAGTGAACTGTCATCAATTGGAAATAATCGTCTCCAACAGAAAATGAACCACTGTTTCTACCAGAAATAATAAATAAGTTTATATAATCCTCGTATTGAAAAATTTCAGATGGTACCTTACTGACAGCTCTACGCGGAATCATAGCCAACTAAGAATATAACTCAAATTCAAATCTACAACAAAATTCATAGGAATATTTTTACAACATTTCTAAAACCAGAAATTTTCGTAAGAGATGACAAATCAATTTTAGCTTTGAATGGTAATTATAACATTTCGGGAATTTTTTCATATTTAATTTTTGACGAAAATGCAATTTTTGTTTATGATTCACGAGATCTAACTAGAGTTTTCAAAATATTTCTATGGGCATTGCTATTCAGACGTAAGCAACGCGATTTTGAGCTTCTGGCAGAATGTCTTTAGTTGTAAATATGTTTTTTATAGTACTGTTATTCAAATAAATGTCAAAGGGTTTTATTCATATGGAAAGAAAATTATTGAGTGTATGTTAACTGAGGAATTATATTTTTTCAAAAATATTGAAAAACTAATAGACGAAAAACGGTTATATATTGTAACTCATATCACAAAACCAGACAAACTATCCGAATTTGATATCGACATACCAATTTTGATAGTACAGGTGAAAGATAAATATGCTAATGGACGAATGAATGTATTAATTGATATACTGTAACGTTGTTTATATACAATTGGTCCGTGATATTTTTATTGTTTTAATTTTTTATTTGAATTGACATCATGCACAATTTTCAAGTTTTAACTCAATTTGTTGTTTAACATATATTTTAATGACTAGTACAAGCTCTGTGAGCTTCAGTGGATTGTCATGTTTATTTCTGTATTTCATTTGTTTTTAGTCATGTTTTATCTTTCAACTTTCATGCACCAACATTTCACCATTGAGCACTGAATTTTCACCTGAAGGAAAAATGCTCGAAAACCAAATACCACTTCTTCCAGTATTATTGCTTATTTCAAACCATTAGTTTCAATTTTGGAAATGAAGAATGAAGTAGAATATAACTTTTACAATTGTGAAATTTTTACCTCTTGTGCCAAAAATTATCTATTGAAAGGGTAACGTTCTTCACTTTTTCTCAACTTTTCCCTAGAGTAGTAGCAAGAAAACCCTGAAGAAAATCCAAAGAGGCAATAAATTCAAGTAAAGTGGGCTCGTAGTTGAAATTCGTGAAGAGTTTCCGGGAGATCCGGGTCTCTCCGGGCGAAACGGTTCGTCGTAGGACGTTGCTCCCGTATTGATTTTCCACAATTTCACTTTTATTTTGTTTTGATTGGACTCTCTCGCCATAAGTTACATCATTTTCTAATAAGAGTGAACTGTGAAGAAATAGGTAATTGGAAAAGTATACTTACTAGTATTTTGATTTGAACGATGGGAAATTATGAAATAAAATGTAATTGAAAAATTGATAGCCGCATAAAAATAGTGACAGAGCAGAAATATAAAGTACTCATCACGGTAAAAATGAATTGAAGTCGATCCTTGTCAGGAGGAATGAATGGGGTGAATTTTAAGGCTGGAAAATTGTTTTTCACGATTTTTCCTGAAACTGAATCACGTATTGCAGTAAGTTAAATACAAAAATTGTAGAAATTATACAGATCCATAACTTTCATATAAATCATTTCTCCACATAACCTGATATTTTACTAGAAAAACTGTAAATTTTGTTTATTTTTCGTTTTTGATTTTTGTCTTACAAACATGATTTCTACTTCGCGATATTTGATGGGAACTCGACTTTTATATGTTCTGAATATGCTTCAATTTTTTCAATTATTTCGTTTTGGAGTTGGTTGAAGAGTCTAGGTCTAGAATAAAAAACAACAGAATTTGTGATAATTTCAGAAAGATATTGAATCAAAATCCTTGAAAAATATAGAATGTGAAATAAAATTATTGACTGAGGTAATTTCAAGAAGTTACAATATGAGATTTTGCAAAAAAAAATATACGAAAATCATTTTTCCCTGGGTTTTAAATATTACGTTTTAAATGGTTAGAACCAGGGAACCACAGTCAGATACAGCTGGACAAAAGTATGCCTGCAATATTTTCCAATACACGAAAATTCATTTATCAGATTTCAGTGACATTTCTGAAAACAAAATCAGTATTCATATTTGATATACATTTGAAATTTTGTTGAAATTCAAAATGTAAACTACTCGGTGATTCTGAAAAATATTATATTAGATTGAATACTTATGGAAATTGCTAATTCTCATTCTGAAAACGTTTCTGTCCACATTCATTACAGTTTATGAAAGTACATTAAATCATCAATTAATTTCACTCTGCGCCGCTCACTTTGTTTCAAAAAATCTAAGATCTACGCCAAATGAGCATGAAGATTTTTTCTTCGTTCAGGCGATATGGGATTACAGGGTAGTTTAGAAGCCTGTTAGAAGAAAACATCCTAAAAACCAATAATTCTTCCTTATTAATAAGAAATGAATACTGATGATAATTGTTATTGTAGGAATGGGAAATATTGTGATTATGGGGAGAAAATTAATTCACCTCAAAATCGATCCAAGTTGAGAAGGAAGAAGTATGTTGAACTTTCGAAGACTGAATATAGTTTCTTACATTTTTCTCCGAAATTGGACATCTCAAAGTTTTGGATAATGAGAAAAAATACTGCAGTGGGAACTATTATTTCAAACATTTTTTTTATTTCAGCTCTGAAATTTTATTATTGACTACGACATTTGAAGAACTTCACCTAATAAAAAAACTCAATTTTTTATTCATAATATTTGAATTTCTATTTTGATTTCATGAAATTTTTCATAAGAATAATAACAGTATCCTAGAAAATGTTTTTTCAATCAGTAGTAGTGTTTTTTCAAAACATTTTCTAGATGGTAAATCTATTCATTAATTTCCAGTACTTTTTTAATAATGTTTTATTGTTATAACATTCTTATTGTTGTTGCTCCATTGAAAATATTTTTCACGATTTTTAAAAAATTTTAACCACAACTATGTTCAATCAACAAAAAAGCGGCATTTCCAATAAACGAAGTAAAATATCTGCTTGTACTCATTTTTTCTAATAAGTTTCAATCGAAAAGTATAAATTAGTTATGAACAAAGTCTGATATTTCTTTCAAAATTTATTTGAATCATTTTAGTTTTTCTTGTCAAGAAAAATCAGCTTTCAATTTTTCACATTTGAAGTAAAATTTTTGATAATATATGTAGCTACTAATTGCAATCATTTGCACTTGAAACAACAATATATCAAGTCGGTCTTCTCTACGTAAACAAACCAAAACCTCGGGGTGAACAACCTCAGAGTTTCGGAAGCGAGATGAATGCGAAAGGTTCGGGTTTGACCCCTCATGACCTGGGCCAACACTTTCCATGGTAACCGTCACGCAAGTCGGGAAAATTCGATCGATTTTCCAGGCAATGATCCTCCCTCTCAGACTGTGTCCCGTGATCATCCCGATTGTTTTTCACTTATCGTGCTGAACATCGGAAATGCCAGAAAGAGATCTTATCAATGAAAACGGTTTGTGTTTTTTAAATATTCGCGTGCATAACATCGATTACTTCTGTAAGGTTTCATTATATCTACGACTCGAAAATTTCCAATCATAGAAAATGGATTATGTCAGTTGGTTGGAAAATTACAACTGAATAGTGGTGGTGAATAGGAAGATAAAACTGTTTTATCTTCCTCTTGAAGATGATCACTTGGTGATCGAAACACGTGTCGAAGTGTTAAAAATAACGATTTGGTATTGGGAAAAAACTCCAGTAATATTCACTACTACACCAAAGGTTCCAAACAGTGCATCATAAAAAAATTATTCATGTTAGTCGTTTCAATTGAACATAATCATCAGACACAATTTAATTTGTGAACTTGGACAAATGCGATCTATTTATTTTTGAAAGAATTTGGATGCAATAGAATTTTAATTTGAATTTGCATAGATCACTAGTAGAAAGTTTGATGATGGCAGGGTTGTCAGTACGATTTTCTTCATTGGTTATGGCACTGGATTTTTCATCAGATGGCAGCACTTAGCAAAATTCGACAGTTAATGCACATCAAAACGTCAGCAAATCAAGAAAACCATTATTCAGTCTCAAACAGAGATAAAAGTGAAGTAATTTGCTGTAAATTTGAGCAATCTGGTTATTTCATGTCCAAATGCCCATAAATGGTGAGAAACTGAAAAAGTGCATTCAATATTGTTTTCTAGAATACACAATTTCCCAAAAAAAACTGGTAGCCATCAAAGTTTTTTGATAAATCAAAGAGGATAGGAAATGGAAGGGGTAGTAGTGGCAAATAACAAGAAGCTTCCTGTGCACAGTTTTGGTGGAATGGAAATGCTGTGCAAAGTAGGAAATGAAAAGTTTCACATCAAGATTTTGAATCATTCTCGGTATGACACTTCCATGAAGTGTAAGTAGCCAGAGCTCTCTTGAACAACGGGATGTACAAATTGGACGATTTGGAAAAGGATAGTTTTGACGAACAAGCAGATGCAGGAGAGGTATAACGAAGAAGACTGGGGCATTCATAAAGTGATTATGGAACGGAAAAATAGCTTGATGAATTACCGAACACTATAAGGATGAACCTGATTTCACCCTCCATTCGAGAGATCTTCAGAGTGATAAATTGGAGGATAATGACATCAAATTTGATGTCAATATCCCAGAAAACGCTCGGAAGTTTTAGCGGTGACAGAATGAGAACAGTTGATGACTTTGTTCTGATATACTTTTTTGAATTGCTAGAGACATTAGTTGCAGTGGAAGATCCAACTTCTGTGAAAAGGCTATTTTTATGACCCAACTGTTATCACTGGAAAAAAAGCGATGGCACAGTAAATTGCTCAGTTTTGGAGAAAATAGTATATGGGATGTCGTTGGCCTTCTGGAAAGTCATACAATATTGAAATATAAATGCTGGATTTTTCAAACCCAATAATGATAGAAGTGCTACAAGAATAAATTAATGGATGGTGCCGTTACTACGTGGTTGAAAATCATAATGACAGTCAAGGTTGCAACTGATGTTCGCGTTTCCAATCAGGTGGATGGCTCTTTTCTGGATGGAATCCAGCAGCTTCAGGGTAGGTTTAGGGACGTAGCTTCATACATGACAACAATACTCCAGAGAAGGTCTGATCTGAGCTTCATGAAGCATCAACAGTTTCTGAGGTGTGCAGTTTTTTTGATTCGGAACAGTGTTTTGAGCTTTTGAGAAGCAGCCTTTAAAATTCCAGCGACATGATTGTGCCAAAACATACTGATGTCCATTTCAACAAACTTTTCGATGCAGAAAACGGAATTGTCAGTCCTTGCATTATTATATCCGGTTCGGAGACATTTATCTTTTTGAAAAAAACTGATGCCTGAGTTTTTGTACTGGGATCCAAGACAAGTAAGTATGCT
>WOGL01001135.1:0-12114 GCA_015342145.1 Leptinotarsa rubiginosa
TTTTTTTTTTTTTTATTGTATATTAGGGAAACCTATTTCTGAAATAAAGAAAGATTGGTAGTTTCCATAATAATTTCATTAGAATTAATATTGTATCCATCTGAAAACCTTTCCAATTACCACATTATTTGTGATCATTTTTTCGAACATTAAAATAGCTATAGTAAGGTATCCTTAAAAGATAGATATATACCACTGCCGAACTTTCTGTAGATCTATAAAGGAAGAACAATATATAGTGGATTTTTTTTATATCTCTGAGAGATTAGGTAGTGTTTACAATGAAGGCTCCCCGTCTTCATCTTTTGACGTTCAACACCATCACTGATTTTATCCTTCGACTTTTTTCACATAGACAAACAAATTCTGTCTGTTTTTTTCGAATCACTCAACTCACTTTTTTTTTCCTGTGTCATAGTATTGTTTCATCAAAAATCTACAAGTACATAGTGGTGATACAGTTTGTTCGTATATTCAAACTTTATGCCTTGATTACTTTGTATATTTATTTTGATGGTATCGTGCAAATCTGGACAGTATCTTTGTAGACACGCAAATTACATGTGATCACTCGATTTACCCGGTTTTGATGATCTAAGTCCAGTCAATTCTCTCTAGATGAAGAATATATGCTCATTGTTAAAAATCTATAATGTGGAATTGAATTTTGACTAAGTCTGCATTGCAGATCCCCCTAACTGATTAGCTCTTCGATTATATTGGAAACATCTTATCGACCAAACTGACCCACAAAATGCCAATCAATTTGTGGCATAATGAGTCGAAACATCAATTGTGATTTATTGATGGTACAGAGGTCGTTGGGGAAAAGAAGCATGAGCGAGTAAAAAATAACTGAATAGCCAAACAGATTGATACATATCAACTGGAAGGCCAGAAATGAACTAAAATACAAGTGCGATTGACATACCACTAATGTAATACCTGTCAATAAAGTGGACCCATCAAAACAAACTAGTAATAGTGCTGACCAATCAGAACGACCCAGCAAAAGTGCAGACCAATCAGGAGTGATCATTTTCACCTATACATCGCCTCTATCACCATCTCCATCACCTTCTGAAATTATAAATACGTGTCGGTCATTGCTGAGACCACCTCAGTCCTCGCATTCAATGCACATACCACTGATGATGTCAGCCGCAGTAGCAGACGAAACGTTTGGTACTTCAAGTTGCATTTTGACCACGGCCTATCATTCTGGATTTTGTTCTTTTTATTCGTGACTCCGCCCGCGAAAGCCTATGTTCTTATATAAATTGGCGACGTTCACTTTGGTTACGTAAATTATCCAACAACTTAGATTTTACCATTTCCTTCTTTCTATTCATTTGAGAGACTGCAACATTAGTTCAGATTTGGTTAAAATTATTGTTTGTTTTTTTGTAGAAAGCATTGGAGTCCATACATCCAGAGCAACAGCAGGAGATCGTGAGAGAATTGGACGGACACGTCCTGAAATGCGTAAAGGACCAAAACGGCAACCACGTCGTACAGAAGTGTATTGAATGCGTCGATCCGAATGCTTTACAGGTAATGTCAATATCTTTCTCTAGATTTTCGGAGCGATTCTATACCATTCATATTTCCTTCCAGTTCATCATTCAGTCCTTCTCTGGACAAGTTTACACGCTGTCTACCCACCCGTATGGGTGTCGCGTCATTCAGCGCATTTTGGAACATTGCACGTCTGACCAGACGACTCCCATTCTGGCTGAATTGCACCAGCACACCGATCAGCTTATTCAGGATCAGTTCGGAAACTACGTCATCCAACACGTTCTTGGTATGTACCTGTTTTCAGGTTTTCGTGCTTTTTTTGTTTTTGTTGAGAAATTTATCGCTAACAATTTTTCCAGAACACGGAAAGCCGGAGGATAAGTCGCAGCTCATCAACAGCGTCCGTGGAAAAGTTCTGGTATTGAGCCAGCACAAGTTTGCCAGCAACGTAGTTGAGAAATGCGTCACCCACGCTACAAGAGCAGAAAGGGCATTGCTCATCGAAGAAGTTTGTGGATTCAATGATAAGTAAGTGTAATCTGTTATAATAATAATAACAATAATTGTAATTTATTGATCAAAATTACAATTTTGCTCAACTGGCTATCGAAATCTGTTATATTTCATACAATCAACAGTATTGAATGATTCAATGAGTAATTCTACGGGGTATGTGGGAATTTCATGATCTTTTTTTTTGCTTCCTGGAAACCATCCGACATATCCATTTCTTTCAAGTCTTCGGAAAACACTGTAGCCTTAAACACATATTGTCTTCCTCGTGGCAACCATTCCAACAAACTTGTTTTTTGTACTAATCTGTAAAGGTCTCTTGCTGGACATATATTATATTCTTCTGGACACAATTTGAGTTGTCCACAAGAGAATATTATGTCTCTTGTGATTCAAAGCCTCCAAAGCTAAGGTCTCCGTTGTACAGCCCTATTTTGTTCAGGTATCTTCATAATGGACATTGTCCAGTGAGGTGCCCTGTAATTGTTCTGAGCTGAACCTGCTTTGTTGAAGCAGTTCTTTGGTTCTCTTCTTAGAGGTCCCTCTATAAATAATTTCCCGAGTGTGTACCCTGTTCCCTATAGCGGAAGGTTGTTAAAATACCCCTGCTGGGTGAGGTGTTACCGTTGGCTTCTCTTCCTAAGATGTCTGTATATAAGCAGAAAGGGTATATGACTCTTGAGTCCACTCACTGCCACTCTATGTCACTAGCAGAACCGAACGCCCTTTCATCTCAGAAAGCTTTCTCATAGTAATGCAGTGCTCTGCTGTGATAAACCTCTCTCCCCTAGCTACTCGTGGAACCATGAGTAACAAAAGATTCAAACCCTGAATCTATGGAAGAGATGGACGTAGACTAAACTGCCCAACTCTCATTACTATAACATCAGTTTGAGATCAAGAGCTTCTCTAGTTTTTCTTTTAACAAACCTAGGAGGCTAGGAAGTGCAGCCAAGAGACTGCTTATGTAATGTACCTTATTTCTTTTATTCAAATATCAAATAACAAGATGAACGTATTTAAAAATTGGGAGTTGAAATATCAATCATTTGGCTTATGACCACTTTTTTCCTCGTGGCCACAAGTAGATTAAAGCCAAAGCCCAAAAATCTAAGCATTCATCCTTGAAAGACAAGCCTGCAAAGACACCGTCTATGAGATCGATTGAAGACTCGAACCACGAATATAAATAATGAACAAAAGCTCTCAAAGGTAATTCGTGGAAAAGCCAAACTTCAATATAGATTTCTGCAAAATGAATGTTCATTTCTCAAAGGAAACTATATTGATACAGATTATCACAGTTGAACTGAAAACAGTAATTATTGACAGTGAGTCATCTCCCATTTCTTTACATCATATCATGTCCAATCTTCTGTTCTCGTGCACTGGTTTGCATAAAGTTTTGAATATTTTCAACAAATGTGTACTTCTTAGTCTCCTGATATAAGTTTATAATTTCTTCCTTCATGGAATATTTCTGTTAGTGCAATAATTATTTTTTTTCAGCGCTCTCCACGTGATGATGAAGGATCAGTATGCTAACTACGTCGTCCAGAAAATGATTGACGTGAGCGAACCGACTCAGCGCAAGGTGTTGATGCACAAGATCAGACCGCACCTGAACTCGCTGAGAAAGTACACATACGGAAAGCACATCATCGCTAAGCTGGAGAAATACTTCATGAAAGCTCCAGGATCTTTGGGCTCTATCGGAGGGGAGCTCGGTCCCATCGGTCCCCCCACTAACGGCGTGCTTTAATTTCCGATGTTTCCTTTGAATCATGCCTAAGTTAATTTTATGGTTTCGACCGACCGTGGGTACGGTTCCAGTATTTTCATTTTTATTTACATTTTCCTTTTTATGGTTCATTTTTTCCGTATTTTTTTATCATGATTTTTTTAATTTGTAAGGTTAGCGTAGTTAAGCATCATCGTGTATACATAAAATGTCTGTATTATAATTGTAATTTATGTAATTTGTCTTTATGCATCTATCTTCATCGTGTTGATTGGCTTTTGTTTTATGACCTGTCGGCCAGGTGTTTTTTTTTTCTCCTTTTGGACGTTTCATTTTTCACTTTTTTACAAGAGCCGTGGTCAAGTTGTTCCGCGTAGGAGCCTTACAATGAATAGTTTTTTCGTTAGCGATTTGGATAAAACAAAAGGCAAGCAATGTCAAGTAACTTGCATGTTCATTCATGTCTCTCAACTAACATTAAACTTAGATGGTTGTATAAACATTTTTAAGAAACGAATCTCAAATTTTATTTTAAATTTCGCACGGATGAAACCAATGAAAATCTAAAATGTACATAAACAACTTTTTAACGACTAACAAAAGACCAACCGGCAGATAACTTGGAAATTCTTAAGTGTCCCCCAATTCTCATCCTGACAGTATGTTAATAATTGTGATAAGGTCCTCAGGAAAATAGACTTGAACATCATCATCCAAATCGAAACTTTTCTAGAGCCGCACGCCACATATATACATCATCTACCACCAGCTTTCTCAGTCTATTTGATTACCTAATTTTTGTGGATCATATTTATATGGAAAATTGAACGCCAAGCGATGAAAAAAAAATAATATATATGAGAAATTGTCGAAGGCATTTTTCGGCTAAGTTTTTGGACTAAACTGGTTTTTATGTGTGTCCATAACACTTTTTTAACAAAAAAATTGTTTACTATTGAATGGTATCACTTCACAGTGCCCAGTAGTTGGGCAGTCCACACATTCACTTTAAGGAAAGTATAACTTTTAACACCCAATAGGGTGTAAAGTTTAAATTAGTATGTAATGTAACCATGATTTCTTTGTATCTTCTTGTGAGAATCTTATTTTAGACAAGTTGAAAAACCGTATCCCATTGAATTTTTTTGAAACCAAACCTGACGTAATTTTATAATTTTACTACACAAAAATTTGTAGCATTCATTTGAAATGAACTTCAAAATCAACCATATATATATATAAAACTTCAATATATAATTCTGAACCAGATGTCGTCGATGCATGTTAAAATTCAAATGGCATTCGCTAAAATTGAATTTAAACTTTTTTCAAGCCCAAGTTTTCTTGTTTTTGAGGAAGTTTAATACATTCACGTGTAATCATAGATCAATAAGACGCCAATAATATGCACTATCGATTCCCTTATACCATATTATTTTTATTAAAAGAGCATGTGACCAAATTATTCATAAAGCTTTATGAAGTCGTTGATGTATTACAGAATACAAGTGGTAATCGCCAAAAATGAATTTAAAAACTCTTTTTTTAAACCCAATTCATGTTTTTGGGAAACATTTATACATAGCAAAAGATTATGATCTTACATCATGAGTTACCAATAACAAGCAATATTAATACATACCTTCATATAATATAAACTGTACTAAATATTTTAAACTTTTTTTTTTTGTATCCAAAATTTTATATCAGGTTAACTTCTAAAGTCGTTCTCATGTTCTTAATTGTTGCATATTGGTCTATCTAGAAATTCCAAGTCCCGACTAGTGAATAATTAATTGAAAAGTTTCTTAGGCTCTGAATTATCACTTATTCTAGCATCTTTTTGTTCATGATAACGATGGACTTCATATCCACATGTCAAACGTCGCTATATCATTTCCTTGTAAGGTTCAATTTTCCATATTAATGTTATGAGATCCCTTTTAAAATTTGATGTCACCATATGCATTGCATAATACACACACAAACACGTGACATACGCTGCATTTATCTTAGGTATTAGGACGTTTTTATCATTGTAGAGAAGTTCTTAGAAATCGTAATTCTGCACCGGATTCCGATTTTAATTTCGATGAATACTCCACATCGAAGGAGGCGAGGATTCTCTTACTTTGTGTTAATTGATTGAATAAACGGATATTGGTTGAAATCCAAGAATCGTTTCCTCAAATGAGAGAATCTCTCACGCCCCAGTTGTTTGTATAAAATACGTTCATTTCACGAAATTCACAGAGATATATTTATTAGCGAATCATGTTCAGATCAATTTGTAAAAAAGTAAAGTTTTATGAAATTGTAAATTGACGTTATGTAAATATAATTTTGTAAAAGTAAGTTGTAAAAATGTATAATTTTTCTGTAAATAGTGAAGTGTTCTATCGGAATTACGACGCGAATTCGGCGGGAATATAGGTATGGTCTGTTTGAAATCTTTAAAAAAAATCCTCGTAATCTAGATGAATTAACGAGCTCTTATTAATAATATGATAGGAATTATATAAAGTAGAATTTGATGGCACGTTTCCTTTACAATTAGTAAGAGTTTGCAACATGTATTTGTAACAATGATTGTAAAGTTTTCTCAAATTCCATTACTATTATTAATATTTAATGTTCTATGGTATAATTTAATTGCATTTATGACTGTTTTTCGAGCTAATATCTAGATATACCACATATATTTGTATCATTTAGTAGTTGTTTCACCAATCTACATAGTGTAAGAACAAACACGAACACGTGGCTACTTTTTACACTTTCTGGCAAAACTCAAAGAAAAAAATTCGTTCATTCCCATAACTAGGGGACAAAAATTGAGAATTATGTTTCATTTAATTTCTAATTGAGTTTGTGAAGTTTTGGTTACTTTTTTCTTTTACATAGTGAATAGTTTTTATTTGAAAATTTACACTGGAAAAACGATATTATGTACGAAATAATTTACAAGTTACGCTTTATTTGATTATTTGTTTGGAATATTATGTTCAGTTTGTGTTTAGAATTTTCGAAGTATGATTCGAAACTGAAAATTTCGCCGATTATGGACTGACTAATTGTTGGCGTTCCCTACGGATCTACTCCGGGGCCGCTAGTTGGCGCATATATTTTATCAAGGTACCTAGTGAGGAACAGTCCGTTTGTGTAAAAAATACGCCACATCCCACCGATGGCATACGATTCCCGGTCGCATTTGGCAAGTGGACAAGAGTGATACCCGGTTTTGTATTATATGTAATATAGTTTCGTTCATAACATTTCCAATCCAGCCACTTCAGCGCCATTAGACGCGGTACGCCCTGTACGTTTGCCGAGCGCGATCGAATCTGAAAACAGTAAACCACCGACCACCACCACATCTCTCTCTCCCCCACTCCGCTAGTGATATGTATATATAAAATATGTGTTAATCATTCTTAAATTGTATCACATGTATTTATATAGAAAAGGAAGTGTTTAATAGTGTAATAATGTAAAATAATCCATTTTGTACTTAGAAATTATTTGTATTTTTATCATGTGAAATGATTCGGCAAGGCGCTGCGGTCGACCCTCTTGAGCTGGTTTCGGCGAAATGTTGACTTACCAGCGGTGTTTCTCGAAAATGGTGGAAATTCAATAGAGTGATGATGGTTCTTATTGAAAGTATGAGTTGCAAAAATGAAAAGTGGATTCACGTTATGACGTCAGAATAACAATGGTTATGACAGCAATAATGACTAATTAAAATATATAATAAGTTTATTCATAATATGCATAATATGCAGAAGGTCAAGTTTATATAAACGTTAATACGCGTTCAACATGTGGTAAGGTACTGAATTATTAAAATTTATCCATCACTTTCTATTACCAAAATTTCGAAAATATCTATGGCTGCATTTTTCTCAACTTTAAATTTTTGCAGTAAATATTTCAAATTTATTAGCAGATAGTTAATATACTTTCAAGTCCTAAAATTAGCTATTCGTTTTATTTTTTATAAATCATCAAACCTGTTTTTTCCATATCTATCTTCTATTCACTTGCAACGTTAGTACTTTGATAAAATCAGTATAATCTGCAAAACAGTGAATATTACCTTTAATTTCAATTCATGAAAAATAAGTAATAATTATATATTGAACAATAGTGGTCCTAAAACTGTACCCTGTGGCATTCCGCTATAAGAAAGTTGACCTTGAAAAAAATTAAACCAATATCAAAGAAAGAGAAAAAACTCTGACATTGCCGGCCACCTTTTAAGAAAACTCTTATGATAACATTTATTACTTTATCAACCCTGTGTGATGGCGCTGCCATTGTTGCTATACTAATAATGATACTACACATTTCTACTTTTCATTTGAACAACTTATATGAACTGTACAATAAAATACTGAACCTGAAAAAAGGTTTCTTTCATGAAATATGGAATTTTTTCACTGTAAAAATTAGCTCCACTCAATTTCTGGTTCTTATTTATTTCCAGTAGTCCAACAAAAATTTTCAAAAATTTTAAGTATCATATTTTGAAAGCGGAGTTTTTCTGAAAGTTTTACAAACATTTTCTTTTCAGACACATTTTTGTATAAAGATTTGAATAAGAATTTTTTTCTTCAAAATAAATACTTAATATACTATTCCTGGTATTTCAACACCATTACAGTAAATTATTAAATAAGTTATCAATGTTGTTCTTCATGTTCAATAAGTGTTCTTTGAAGTTTTCACAACTTTTTATTCAGGTAATATCCTTGTGTTGTGCCACTTTTGATAACAGAAATAAGTTTAAAAGAATATGAAAATTGTAATAGTAATAAACGGAATCAGAAGTTATGCATTTTGGGGAGGATCAACAAAAAATGTAATTAAGGAATTCAGAAACGAATCATTAGAAAATTGATTCATTTAATGGCATAATTCCCTAAAATAACTAAAAAAAATAATTATGGAACGTATCAACTTGAAACAGTACCTTAAGCTGTTTAATTCAAGCTCATTTCACAAAATGGGGCAACCAATTATGTTACCATCAGTTCCAAATCCTTCTCATTAAATTGAAAAAAAAATTATTTCGCCGAAACTAACCGAGACGGACCGCCGAAAACGCCGCCATTTTAAAATAGTGCGGTGGGGAGCAAAGGTAAGATGGCCAATTCCATTGGAGATGGCAGACTGATGTAAAGATACTAAACAAGATGTAAAGTGTAAATTCCATTTGGTTTTCACGTTGTAAAACTGTATAATACATGTGTAAAGATATGATCCGTTAAATTGTAAACTATGTATTCTAAATTGGAACAGTCTGTTTGTTTCATTGTATTTTGCGGCGATGATCGCAAAAAATGTCGCCCGCTTGTAGGGTAGCTGGACGGGGATCACTTTCGCTCCGAGGGTTTTTTGACGAAGTTGGCGATGCCGAACGCAAAGGAACTTCGAAATAAGATTTTAAGCTAGCTTTTGGAACAGTCGGTTGGAGTAACCGAGAAATGGCGTTAGAAGTGAGTACTTCTGGGCTTTCATATATGGAAAGTCGGTTGGAAAAGTTATGGTTATATTTTAATCGATATTGGAAGAATAATTTTAAAAGTACCAAAAGGTAAACTGTTTGAAAAAATATATATTGATATTGAAACCCACGAATTTTTTGGTTGATAAATTTTTAACTAAATGGAATTACCTTCAATTAGATCAATTTCAATAAACAATATTCATTCATTCTTCAGGGTTATGAATAATGTCATATGCAAAAAGGCTATTTGACATTATACTTTATATATAATAAGATGATAATAATTTAATAATAATATAATAATAGTATTTTGAAATTTTAATTTTCCAATAATAAATAAAAGCATTGAAAAGGTCGGGCAAATTTTATTCATTCAATTTTGCAGCTAAAATTGTATAATTTCTAGGAAAACTTTTTAATGATAAACTGTCAGTGTAATCATAATATGTTGATAATAGTAAAAATTATTCAATTTTATCAGAAATTAAAACAAATGGTATAAAAAGTCAAAAACTTATTTTAATTTTTTTTCCAATTTGGAATCTTGATTTAACACTTTCCCAATTATTTGAAAACCTTCTTCAGGGTTATCCTGGTTTGATAGAAATCCTAATTAAATATATAACTACATTTTTTCCAGATGTATGGTTATAAAGCAGTTAGTTATTAGAAAGAAAGTAATTAGTTATTAGATAAAATATTTGAACTCTAATTGGTTACTAAATGTTGCATGATTTAAAAAATACATTTTCGAATATCCATAATTTTTTAACTATCAAAAAGGAGATAAAAGTCACCTAGTAAAAAATTAAATTTGCAAAAAGATTGACGATTATTAATTGAAAGACAATTATTTTTTAATGTTCTTCATAATTTAACAACTTTAATAAATTTTAAGAAATATACATGTTTATTCAGAGAGCAAAAATGAGATACTGATTAGTATTTTCCTTTCTCGAGGTGACACTGGTTTTTTCAATTTAACACAGTCCAAGCAAACATTTTGATTTTCATTTTTGAGAATTCAGTTTTTGTATTAAACTAACAAAGTTTCAATATTTTATTTATTGAACTGTTTATGTTAGTTTCAGTTTCATTGAGATATGTGAACAATAATCGATACATTCTTCCTATAGGAAAGAGTAATCACTTCCATTTTTTGTAAATGATGTTATTTTTGTCAAAATTCTGTATTCTACTAGTATTTTTATCAATTTTTTTCTTCCAAAAAATGATTTTTTGTCAATAGTCTGTATTCTACTGTATTCTATAAGCATTTTTATCAATTTTTTTCCTCCAAAAATAAGTCTTAGTTTATTTTTGAACTGTTTTCAACAGTAATGGAAATAAACATGAAAACATTCATTATTTAAACCGTCAAAAAAGACGTGATGTAAAGAACCGATGAAAATTCAAATTTCCAAAATCTAAAAATCCAACATTGGCGAATGATGGAAAATCTTGGGTTACTTCGTGATTAATGAACCATTTCTATATAGAACTGAGGAATAATAGTGATTTTCGAAAATAAAAAAATCAATGAAATAAATGCAGTTACACTAAAAAACTAATCAACACATGATCTCCAATCGACAGTTTCTTTTTTTAATACATGGAGTTTTCAAACAGAAATCGGCACTATTTGTCTTTTTCAAGAATCAATTGCGTTCGGATGCTAATAACCTCGGACTATTATGTTCACAACATTATGGCTCTCTGCGATTCTACGGCTGTATACTATATTTATTATGCGATCTGTTTCAATAAATGTGTACATTTAGTTATGGAATGCATGCTAGTTTTGTTAGAATATCCATATGTATGATAATGTATTTCGATTTTATTATTTTTTACCACGGTAGTAATAAACAATAAACAATTCAATGTTTGCTTTTTTTATGTTTCTTTTTTTTTCAGTTTTCATTTGAGCAGGTTAAGGCGCTTTTTCTTCTTTTAATTTTTAGCAAGTGTCGGGATGTAAACTTTATTGTCCCTAGAACTAGACTGTTCGATATTGAATCACAAATAAATGTAACAAAATATGTTTGTGCCTTCTTTCTATTCTCTTATCAGTGTAGAAATTTGACAAAAATTGATTTACAACTCGTGATAATTTGACAAAAAGGCAAAGGAGCTTGAAATAAAGTAGAATATTCTGTCATGATTTTGTCTAATGTAGAATATGCTGTATTGATGAAGTATTTCGATTCAAGGAACATCTGAAAATCGCTCTCATACAATATTGGCAAACGGATTCAACTGAAAATAAATGTGCTCCAGCCAAAGCTTTCAAATATATTTTCTATGTGTGTTTATGTATTTTGCTGTCAACCTTCCACAATCTGAAAAATGAAGAATCTAGATAAACAGAGAACCTGATGAACTGCTAAGGTTTCTTTACAATTTGAACATTTAATGAGATATCGTGTACGATGTAGATGGTTAAGATTGACGTTAATTCTATTTTTTTTGTTACTTAGTATATTCCGAGTGGAGAGGACTAGATCCTCCGGGAGAAGGAAATATTAAGACCAGATAGTTGGTTTACAGATGGATCAAAAACACCTTCCGGTTCTGGTGTTTTCAGTAGCAGACCTAGGACAGAGATATCAACCTGCCTAGGAACTTATGCGACTGTATTTCAAGGGAAAATATATAGTTGGGATGAACTGTCATTTGAATCATCATATGCAAAGACTTGGACTGTCGGAAGACAGTGTGTGTCGCCTCTGTTTGGAAAATGATGAAACAGCAGAGCACATATTTTGTGACTGCCCCGCTGGGGACCGAATCAGGTTTTTAGAGTTCGGCAGAGCCGTACTCTTAC
>WOGL01001136.1:0-12382 GCA_015342145.1 Leptinotarsa rubiginosa
ACGGACGATGAACTTCGCTCTTTATTTCAATTGTAAGTTGAATATATAAGTTATGTTGTGTTTTTTGTTTTGGTTATGAAATAATAAAGGCGATATTATTATTATTATTATTATTAGTATCCGTCTAGATGGATATGTATTTCAAGTCACAAGATTTATTGTTGAAAGTTTAGGTAAACGTTATGACAAATGAGGTGTTCCACGAGGATCTGTTTTGGGGGACCATTGTGATTTATTTTATATTGTATGTAAACTCATTCAATTTTTTGCTGAGTCACTTGCATTTATATAACAGGAAGCTCAGGAGGCGATATTTTTGAACATTTCCAATCATGAAACTGAAACCAAACCTGATTGAATCAAAATTTATAATATTTTCAAATCGCAGAAGTAAATATAGTGAAAACGAATTGATTGAATGTACGTCAAATTGAAATAGTTGGGCATATGTTTAGATGTCCACCGAATTTTAAATCAACTTTATGAGAGCTTTCTCGAAAAATTGCGACTTTCAGCGAATATTGTTCAACAGTTTTATTTTTATTGAATCGAAGTCAAATTTACAGTTGACAACAGTTAAAAAATAAAACTTCAAGAGCATTCCAAAGCATCTCAAGAAAATATTCGTTTCAATCATACCAACTTGAACCTAACATGTGTTCTTGTGGTGCACTGTTTGCAACTTTTGGTGTAGTAATGAATATTACTGGAGTTTTTTCCCAACACCAAACTGTTATTTTAACACCTCGACACGTGTTTCGATCACCAAGTGAGCATCTCCAAGAGGAAGATCAAACTGTGTGATCAGTTTGATCTCCCTCTTGAAGGTGATCACTTGGTGATCGAAACATGTGTCGAGGTGTTAAAATAACGAATTGGTGTTGAGGAAAAACTCCAGTAATATTCATTACTGTTTAACATCTGTTTAAAATCTTTTTTTCCGTTAACCAGCTGTCGCACCCCTACGAACGACAACCCTCAAAAGTCGAAACTTGTGAGAGCTATGGATTAACGAGGTCTTATCTTCTAACGTGTGATTCCTAACACTACACCAAAGATTCCAAACAGTGCATCACAATTATCAAAAAGTTGTTTGAAAGTCTGGAAGGTGAAATCTAGAAGATGGGATAAGAGCATTGATATTTAAAATTCAAACAACTGAAGTTGTATGCCATCTTCCATAAAAAAAGTTGGAGTTAAAATGTTTGAAGGTATAGGGATCTTCATTGAGAAAAGTGATTGAATTCAAAGTGGCAATGACACCAGTTAAACAGTGTGAAATAAAATTTTATGATCGAATATGACATATTATCTATATACAGGATATTTCTAGAACACCTGTTTTCCTAAACAATGGAACAAAATCTTTCACCATGTCTTGTTGAAGTAGTCTTGAAAGTGCCCTTTCGCCTGATTGTTGGACACCCTGTATAGTATATTTCCAGTTTTCTTTCGGTGTTTGCTATGCTCTTTTTCTTGTAGCTACGCCAATGAAGTATATCTTCTCTGGCGCGCAAAACAGAAGAGGGAGAGATCTTACTGTGTAAATTATTCAAACGGACACATCGGTATCAGAGACCTTGCATTTGACTTAATTTAATTCAAAGATTTCCCAGCGATACCTGTAGTGTCGTTAAGGTGGTCACATAGCGAATCAGATATGGAGATTAGTCAACTATTCCTGAAACAAATGAATTTTTAATTAGGAAACAAATACATGTGCATTTTAAGAGAACTATGAGAACAGCATTATGGAAAGAGGAAGTCTGAGAATGGAAATTAATTCAGTGTCGTTAAAGTTGACTTGAATTAACTCGGTTTCGGTGTTGCCTCCATTGATGAGTTGTGCGGATTTCTTTTTTTCTCATTCATTCACCTTCATCGAAGCGATCCGGTATTAGATACAGGGCGATCCAACGAAAACTCAGTCCCATCTCTGACTTTTAAACGGGTCTATTTTTAAAAACTTCAAAGAACACCTCGAGAGAGTCCAATTTTGACGTGTGATTTAAACTCGTGTGCAATTTCTTGAAAGTTTCCTTCATTTTCTTTCTATAACACATATACGATGGAATTGGCCGATACTTGATGAAATCCTTAACGAACATATTCAAAAACACTTTATTGTGAGATTTTCACGCCGCAGACACGTGTTGCTGGTCAATTAGCCTTCCTCAGTACGATACAGCCAAGTGTAAAGGATAGGCAACACTTTAGTTTTATCTGCTGACATAATGGTGAAGTTATTACCGATAGAAATTTGATTGAAGTGCGGTGAATAAGTTTTATCGCTGCGGAAAGGTAAATAAATAGTTTTTCCGAAGTCAATTGACAGCAATCTATAATTCAGTCATTTTATCATTTTGGGAAAGTCAATTTCGATTTTATGTTTTGAATCCTGCCAAGTGTCACTTTCATAGAACAGGACAATGTCGTTCGCAAAACTATTATTTCACATTCAGCTCCTATGACGAAAAAATTGTTTATATAAACCGTAAAGAGTAAGGGCCCTAACACGGAACCTTGTGGTACACCACATATAATCATTTCTTCCTTGCTAATGTGGTTTTGAATTCCCACTTGTTGTTTTCTTCCAGTCAAATATGATTTCATAAGATTGTATACTGAACCTCTCATACCCATATCCTCTAAGGTTTGCAATAAAATGGAGTAATCAACAGTATCGAAGGTTTTTGTCAAATCTACGATGGAAGGTTTTTACAAGGAATACAAGGACATTGAGTGATATGGTGTAACTCAATGGAATATGAATATTGAACTATAGCACCCATTTATTGCTTCATTCCTATTTCAGATATTTTTAGAAATCGTTTTGGTTATTAATATTTTTCACTTTTCAATTTTTTTAATTCTTATTATTGATCTATTAGTGACATTTTCCCTATTGTTCAACTAATTTATTGCTACATTCCTGTTTCAGATAACAATTATTTCATTTATATTTCCAATTCTTTGTCGATTTCTCTTTATTTTTCAATATTACGTATTTGTTTTTTAATTGAATCATCGAATTGATTCAGTCTTAGCGAATTCAATATTTATTAGTTTTTTCTCACAAATTCAAGATTCGTTAACAATTTTTCAGAAATAGGAATTCCGAATCCCTAATATTCCATCTAAATTTTTAATAGGGATTCAGAAACACTAGAAAAATTATTATTAGGGCTCTTTGAGAGCAAAGAATGTGCAAAAATAGCAGTTCACTTCGGATTCATATCGCTGTAAATTATATTTATTTGGAAAAGCTATTTCGGGAAATTCATTCCATAACCCTCATATGGTTTACTCCAATTCCATTTTACATTTTTTCAAATAACTATTTTCGTACAAATATTGTCAACAAATAAAATTATTAACAAAAATTCATCCAAATCAGTACGGAAATATGTACGGAAAGGGGCACCAATAAATGTATTCGGATCATTCCCCGTATATACACGAACAGGGAATGTATTATTCCTAACCCCGTCATAATTTAAAATCATAACATGTTATCGGAAATGACAAAGGCGGCATCATTTCGCCATCGTATACATCGGACGGAAACATCGTAAGCGTAAACCGATGGGAGCTTGACATTCTGCGAGAAGTAATGCAAACGAAGGGTAGCTATAGCTGCAGAGTACAGGAGCAGGCCACAATCTGCCTTAATTCTAAATATCCGTGCGGTTATTGACATAACTCAGTTCGGCGGGGATGCTAGAAACCCTTTAACGTACGTAAGGGTTAATATGAACTCATTCGCAGTTGTCACGCAGGAACGGACTTGCCCTATTGGTGAAATTTGCCCTTTTCGGTTGTCTTGATAGGCAGAGAAACGCCGATGAAGGTTTTGAATTTGATGTATACGTTCACAAGAAAAAATGGCAGGATTATATTTGCTTGTCCATATGTTGGTCACGTTCCTTATAATAAAAAAGGTACCTCAAAAATCAGAAAAAAATTATCAAGGTAATAGCCAAAAATGAGGAGTATCCTTCAGACATAGTTGAAGCAGAAATTCTAAGAGTGTACCTGTAAATACTCGACTTTTCAGTGAAACAAAGGCTTGAAGTTTGCTCATAGTTCTTCCATACGAACCCAATATTGGATTGGTTCCAATATTGGAAAAATTTCACATGATACTGGCTTTGAAAACTACTTACACTTCAACAACCCGAAAGACAGGATACGAAAACGTTTAAGTCTGAGATTTATGAAATTAAATGCAAGGATTACGACCACGTATGTTGGTCATGTGTATAGTATGGATAGAAATGAAAAATGCTGAATGGGATCTACATAACAATGCAAAATTAGGACACAATACCAAACTGATAATATAATTATTAGCAAGAACTCATTCAATGACATCAAGCAAAAGTGAGTTGGAAACTTACAAAGAAAGGAATATAGAAAATAACCACAATAAAAACTGTTTATAAAGCTATGTATATCACTTATAGTTCCTTTCAGAATCAAACTGGAAGAAAAAACTCTTTCAAAATAACCACTTTCACAAAAACATTGAATTACGTGGGAAAAAAGTCCATTCGAAATAACAATTTTCATATGACCACTGAATTAAACAAAAATCACTTCTGAAAATATTAACTTTTCATTGTATACCTACTACCAAATCGAAAAAGCGAACTTCTTATCTACAATACCCTGAGAAAATCTACTGAAAAGTAGAAACGTTCGTAAATAAAACTGTAACTTCTGTTGTTAAATAGAAGTGACAAAACATACCTTTTCCATGCACCATAAATGACCTTACGCATGCAAAATATTTTCTAAATATTATTTTGGTTCAATTGTGATCATCTTCATCATCAATGTATAATAAATTTATAATCATTCGATAATAAGTAAAAACAAATGTCTCTTTACTTTCACAGAGCAGCTAACGTAGCTTCAATAATAGGTTTTTCAAAGAGAGTAGCATGTTTTATTGAGCAACAAATGATATTTCACATACTTTGCATTGAATAACACACATGTAGGCAAGCCATTCCCTCTATTTTCAACCTGACCACGAAAAGAAAAGGTATACAAAAGAGGAGATAAAATAAATATCCAAAAATCTAAGTTGGAACCAAACTGTACATGTGACAATATTCAAATAGTATAATTATTGAGGTAGGTCTTAGAGGTAGCAAAGCAACCTTACAATAATTATTGCCCAATAATACCTACTTGATTACATTCATCATCTCAGCTGAAGAGATATAAACTCACCAACGTTGAATAATAATTGATAAGTGGTATAGCTTGAATTTGAATGAGCCTTCATGAGCTTTAACACGATCTGGAAGAGAATTATAGAGATGCGTCATTTAATAACAGAAAAACCTATTGAATATCTCTTTTCTCTGTATTGATATATTGAGTTGACACGGGGCCTTAGTGCCTTTTATAATTGAGTTATTGATTTTCAACTTTTCAACTGAATATAATAACGTAAACCGCTTTTTATTCATCTATTTGTGAGCTCTCGAGAATTCAATATATTTCATCACTCCTTTCATCACAACCTTCGAACATGTTCTTCGAACAGTCCAAATCTTGAATAATCGTGAAAATCAGCAAATCAGATAATAGAACACTTATTTGGAGAACTAAGATAACGGACATCTTGTCGAAGCTACTTCTGTCAAATCGGTTGTCATTTATTCAGTCCGTTTTGCCAAATCACCATGGACGGATATAGCAAATAATAAAATTGTTTCATCGAAATGAATATTTTGTTTGAGCAACGTACCGCGCGCTTCGCTCATTTTACGGTCGCCATAATCGTCCTACGGAGAGAACTCTGGATAAATGGGTACGTGAACAAACAAACTTGTCAAATTTGGAACGATACCAATCCACACGAGAAAAAGTCACTGTTTCGTGTAGATTTTGGGCTGGAGGTGTCATCAGCCAACATTTCATTGAGAACGATGTTGGCCAGGCCATTACTATCAACGACGAGCACTATAGATAGATGAATTGGATGATCTTGACACCAACGATATGCGGTTTCAACAAGACGTCGCTACGTAATACACAGCTCATGCCACATTGCGATCTGGAGGCATAATCATCTCACGTGGAGGTGATGTGAACTGGCCACCAAAATCGTGCGATTTGACACCGTTAGACTTTTTCTTGTGGGGTTTTCCCAAGTCGCAGGTCTATGCGAATAAGCCACAAACCCCAGCGGTCCTAAGAGTCAACATAACCTATACCATCGATCAAATTCAGCCTGATTTATGCGCCAGAGTTATGGAAAACTGGACGTTTCGGATGCGCTCCACCCAGAAAAGCCGTGGCGGACATTTGAACGATGTTATATTCCACAAATAAAGGCATCAATACGTCTTTCATTAGGAAGTGCCTAATGAAAGCCTCAGCTTCTACAAGCAGGAATAAAAATTCTTGCTCTTGTAATCAATATCAAAGCCAAATGATACATTCTGATTCAACAAATTATAATATTTTATTGGCTATATCTAAAGCGTAATAAAGCAATATTGAATTCACTCTCATGGTCCTTGTTCCAGACATTTCCGTATCACCGAACGAAGGCCTGAGTTCATCTCTGTTTGCCAACTAATTATCTCGGTCGAAAGATCATAATCCCCACATATAATGGCCAGTTTTCAACTTATCAAATCTACCATCATGGCTGCCATTTGTGTACATAGCTGAAAACCCCTGTTAACTGTCTATTATCTAATAAATTTGCGACACTATGCCCAAAATTATCAAATTTGGGTCTCCGTAATTGTACCATTTTGTCTTGAATGTATGCTGTTATTAACTATATTGTTATTTTAGTGCCTCGAATATAGAGAGGGGGTTTCATATTTATACATTATAAAAGCAGAAATGAACGATAATCCAAATAACTATGTTTTTATAAAGAACATTAAATGGTGCTACTAAAATCAGCGCTAGTAACAGCGTAGTTGAAAATAAGTGTTTGAAAAATGAAAATCACTCGTGAACGTTTTCGTTAGACTATACGATTTTAGGAAAGCCCTTTTCAGATAAAAGTCTTTCAGTAATGAAGATCCATTGCCAAGGTTTGTTTCAAATTGGTTCTTAGAATTTTGTCGTTTGTCCGTCAGTGATGAAGCTTACGAAGAGTGATCAAAATCATTGAAGAGATGATCAAATAAGAAATGTAACTTGGGAACTGCCTTATACAACTTCAATTTGCTACCGATGTAACCAGTGTGACAAGCGACCACTATTATCCAATTGAACTAGCAAAGAAATAAGAATTATACAGGTAAGTTAACGTTCTGAATCCGTCATGAATACCCTTCAACTGGAGTGATTCTTCCCAATACCCACTTTAAAGTATTCTTTGGCAATGGATATTGAACAGCATCAATTTATATGAACTTTAAACCTACAGTCATTTGGAATTCTCGTCTCTTGCATGCATTTTCGACAATAACAAAAGGTTTGAAATTCACCACAGGCGACACCTAATAATTACATGGAATCACGCTATATTTATCCAATAGACATTACACGAATTGCTCTCAAGCAGAAAGTACTAACAAACACGCGCTAGGAAACACTGTTTTTGTGAAGCCTCTGAATTGTTTATGAACAATACAAGAATAACACACTTGTCTTTGTCCTGTATCCGACTATCTTAGACAATTTGAATGTTCACAATAAGTTTTGTTGTGAACCATTTCAGCTCATTTTCTAAAATAATCCCTAATGAAGATTCCATCTGCTAGATCGACAGAATAGTGTTAACAAATTTTCTGTATAAGTACTATGTTATACATATGTAAAACAAGAGGTGAATAAATTATTATTATACATACGTTGGTTCACAGATGGATCAAAAACACCAACTCGGACAGTCAAGCGGCATTGGAAGTTCTTGGCTTCTACTAACAAACAGATTGTCTCTGGTCTGGATGCTCATCCATACTGGCCTGGAAGGCAATGAGGCTGCTGACTCCAAAGGAGCTTCATCGGACCAGAACCTGTCATTGGCATCGCTTCAAGCTTTGCCAAATAAAGATTGAACACCTAGATGGCAAGAATATTTAAGGACNGTGTTTAGCGAATACGTCATATCCAGGATTGTCTCACTCCAAGGCGTTTATTCACCCTTTTTGTGTCCGCCCCGCTGGGGACCCAATCAGAGCCGAATGTCTAGTTATTCAAGTGTTGGAAACAAACACTAGGGTTTTAGTCATTTTAACATGTGTATATTTCATTCAGGTGGAAATCGAACCATTTTTATGGTTACAAAGTGGCAAAAAACACTTTTTTTCGATATCTATCTACTATTCTAGTTGAACGTAGAACCAACATTTAGACAAGAAGAATAAAAAGTTGAAGTAGCACTAATGCTGGCCAGACCAACCTACAAAAAAATTTAAATTCAAACTGGATATGACGTATTCGCTAAACACAATAATGATTAGTATGATGAACCTATGCTTCTTGATGATCAAAGATGAAACAAGCGATTGCTATCAACAAACTAGTCAAGTTTTTTTAAGCACAAAACACAAGCACTACAGGAATATCCTTAAGTCTGTGCGAAAGTAGTATATTGGAATATTGTTTTTTTCCAATAAGTCGTTGATATACAATAAAAAGAAGGTTGAAGACAATATTGATGTCTGGGGAACACCAGCGTTGATGGTGAAAGTATTCGAGAGATATCCATCGACGGCCATTTGTAGGGAACGTTCTTTCAGGAAGCTGAAGAGCCATACTCAGAAATGCTCCGACAAGCCATAGCATTGAAGTTTGGCCAGCAGACCCTCATACCACACACGGTCAAAGGCCTTAGAAATATCAAACCCAACAGGAACATTGTGAACCTTACTAGTTCAATGGTTGAAGGTGAATTGCAGTGCATTTTTTGAGGGAAACTCCTACAACCATTTTTTTTAAATTTTTTGGGACAACCTTCATTTCTGTCTTTCATGGAAGCCCTTAGCACCAAAACCAAGCGAATTATGACGAAAATAATACTGGTACTTATGTTTCTTGGTGGAAATGTGAAAATTATCCCCTAATTACCAGCCCAATCAATAATAATCGTGTGTGATGTAATCCGCCTATACTTGATGAAAATCAAGAAACACTTGTTTGAAAGTGGTTGACAATGATTCATGGTGAATTTTACTAGTTTGGACTTCTATTGCCTAATATGATTTGAAATCTCTGAAAGAACAAACAAAATAAAAAACTAAAATGAATATCTAGAAATGACAATAATATTGAGCAATTATTACAATAAAATCAAAATGAGCAAAAAAATTTAAATTGATCAATTGAAAATTAAATAAAAATTAAAAAGATTTAAAACCAAGTTAGGTACTTCACGACGTTCGGTTTGGTGGGAGTTGACCGTTTTCCCGCTTGATTAAAGCTTTCCATATGTTGCGTATCTTTACTCTAGCTTGGCTGAAACCGTCTTTGGACAACATATATGCAGCTCCTCTGAACTTCCTCTTGAACCAATGTTCCTCCCTGTGGATGCTCTCAGCTTGCGACCACTTTATGTTATGTTGATGAGTCTAAACATGCTCTGCTATTCCGGATTTGCTGGTTTCTCCTCGCTGTGTGTGTTTTTTGTGTTTGGACTTTCAATGGCCTCTTAGTTTCACCGGCATAGGATTTACTGCACTCACAGGGTATACGGTGAATCGCAATCCGCGTTTGGGGGCCTGGTTTTCGTGAGGCTGCTACGGATGGTGTTCATGTAATTTCAAGAAATAATAGGAAATATATTGAGCCAGTTTGATCTCTCAGACTATGGATGAGTTTTTGGAGTTTGTCATGGTTTGTAAAATATCAGTTTTTCTTCAAATTGTCTCCTCAGATCATCTGAGAGTGAGTTGAATAATGTGGGTCCTAAATAGTTATAGTTTTTTTTTTCGATTGTTTTCTTTATGACTGGATATGTAAAGTTATGTCGCTGTGCGGTGTTACATGAATGTTTTAATGTGTTCACATCCTTTCTGTCAACTAATTGTCTGATATTAATATTTTTGTCTCTACACCTGTATGAAGTTCTACATTACAATTTTTCAGATTGCGGAAGTTTAACACTCAAGTTTTCAAACATACCACCCTGTAGACCAGAAACGATTTGATGTCGACGCCTCAGCAAAGCCGATCATTTCGTGAGATTTCCACATACGCAGACTAATATCGGGACATTGCATTCGTGGCAGGGACACGAAATTGTGGCTGAGTTTCCTGAGGTGTGCATGTAAGTGTCTAAAACAATGCCATCTGCATAGCTTTCCGTTTCCGCTTTCCGGGCATGCAATCGGAACTGGGGTTCTCTCAATCAAATTTATCAAGTCCACTTTCGTCTTCGTGAATATGGCCTTTACCGCCTCGTCTCTAAAGGTTGCGCACTCATCAGGAATAACCAATTCTATTGTTCCACCAAGTAATATTTATTTTTGATAAGATCTAAGAGACTACAAATCGACACCTTGACAACCCACAATTAACTTTATAATGTTCTGTATTGTTTCAGAAATTCGTAGATAGTCGAATAGATAAAGGCAGCCAAATATTGGGGTTATGATGAATGTTTCTGCGACTTACAGTTATCGGCTACATCAAGACGCGATGAACTCTTCGGTCTGTAGGCAGAATATGAGTATTCATGACATGAAATTTATTTGAAATTCAATTTGTTCGGAGGCAGCAGGTGTGAAGACCAATATATTCAACATTGGATGTCACAAGCCGGATAGTTGAACATTATGATTACACCAATTAAGTGAAAGGCAGAACGAATTTCATGCATAAAATGTGTTGGGATTTCGATTACGGTAACACCGTTCATACATTTATACAGGAGATGCCAGAAAGTCTTCAACACGTTTGAAAAACAACTAATTTTCATTTGTAGGTGATTGTCAATGTTGCATGATGAATTTCATCAGTTCGAACTTCCATTGTCATTGTCTGATATAATATAAATTGATTTGAAAACCCTGAAAGACCTAATTAAAAAGGAAAATCAAAGAAGAACAGCTGAAAATAACAATTATATCAAGCAAAAAACCTGAAATGAAATAACAGTGAAAAATAGAAAAATTGAATTCTACCCATTGAAGAGGCCCACAAGAAACCTCCTATCTGGTTGAGATACGTTGACGACACTTTCATAATATGGAACCATGGGAATACTGAACTAGACGCCTTCCTGAAACACATCAACAGCGTAAGACCTTCCATCACTTTCACAATGGAGAAGGAAGTCCACAACGAATTGCCATTCTTAGACGTATTGGTGAAGAGGAAACCCACTCACACGGGACAGTATCTGAACCACCAATCCAACCACCATCACTCGACTAAAAGAGGAATCATCAAAACCCTATTTGACCGTGCTTTCGGGCTTTGTAATACAAAGGAAGGTCTCGAGAAGGAACTAGACATTACAAAAATGATCTTCAACGAAATGGCTACTCCAAAGCGATGGTGGAAGAGACTTTGACTAAAAGACAGCAGGAGCCCCGAAAGGAAGAGAACTAGTGCTTGCACTTTCCTATATCATTTCCACAATAGAGAAGGAAGTCCACAACGAATTGTCATTCTTAGACGTATTGGTGAAGAGGACCGATACCAAGTGGAAAATATTTGTATAACGAAAACCCACTCACACGGGACAGTATCTGAACAAAGAATTTAACCATCATCAATCGATAAAAAGAGGAATCAAGACTCTATTGGAACCTGCTTTCGGGCTCTGTAATACAAAGGAACGTCTCGAGAAGGAACTGGACATCATAGAAAATGGCTACTCCAAAGCGATGGTGGAACAGACTTTGGCTAAAAGACAGTAAGAGCCTCGCAAGGAAGATAAGCCGTCGCAACCAGTGCTGGCACTTCCCTACATCAGAAGATCATCGGAAATAATGAGAAAAATTGGTTCCTAGTATATTAGAACCTGCTTCAGATCCAGGAAACAATATCCGTAGCAACCTCACGAAAACCAGGCCACCTAACGCGGACTGAGATTCAAGAATTGCATTTACCGTATATCCTGTGACTGCGGAAAATCCTATATCGGTGAAACAAAGTGGCCATTGAACGTTCGCATTATCGAGCACAAGAAACACACACAGCGAGGGAAAACCAGCAAATCAGGAATAGCAGAGAATGCTTGGACCCATCAACATAACATCGTGTGGTCCCAAGCTGAGATCATACACAGGGAGGAACACTGGTTCAGGAAGAAATTCCGCATACATATTATTCAACAATGTATTCAGCCAAGCTATCGTAGAGATACGCAACATATGGAAACTCATAATCAAGCGAAAATGACCAACTCCTGCCAAACGGTCATCTCTCGCTAAACAAGTGAAGCGAA
>WOGL01001137.1:0-12124 GCA_015342145.1 Leptinotarsa rubiginosa
CTCCTGCACACTCTCACAGACAGCGGCGATGTTTTCGACAGATCTTGCGTTTCGTTAACATAGAAGTGTTGGTCCAGTGGACCACTGGACTCAAATGTATCCACCACATTGCGAATAGTCCTCGCGCGGTACGTTTTCCGAACAGAACATCCATTTTTATGAAACGATGTTATTGTTTGCACGTGTTGTTGAATGCTGAAGTCCCTGTTGGAAAACCCTATAGCTGTGGAGGAAGGCAGCGACATTTCAAGACGGCCGTTTTTGGTGCACCTCGGTGTAGAAAATAAACTCAACGGGTGTTATCGTTAATACGTTTTCCAACACAATGAAACTCTCAAATCCCTCTCCAATACTCCGAGTATACTCATATTCAAACTGTTATTAGAGCAAAATCAATTTTCCACTCCAGCTGCATATAAAATTCAATGTGTATCCAACGAGGTGGTTTCCCACCGTAGACGTAAGTTGAAAGAACTGTTCGCCTCATGAGTGAACAGTCTGGCTGTCTTTCAATGTGTGCGGATTGAACATTTCAATCACAGCTATCAGCACGGGCGGGCTTCCATCTGAACTTTCTTGCTGCAAATTTGTTTTCCGGCTGCAAATCCGCGGACTGAGTTACGGCCGGGCGATGTGAATAACGGAAACGTGTACTTTGGCGGGAAATGAGGTTGGAAATTAAAATTACGGTGGCATTGAGAGTTTGTACTGTTGATTTCATTTAGAGGGTTTGAATAATGGATTGGTAACATATTTAGGGGACAATTTGTTGTGAGGTTTTCACCGCAACACATGCTATATTATACCATAGCTTCTTGGGTCATGTCTTGGGTCATGTCAATACCAACTGAATTTTTCAATGCAGACATTATCGAAAAGAATGGACAACGAAAATATCAAAATTTTGAAGAACAATATATTTTTCATACAGTTGCTATGAGACATTTGGAGCATTTGGTCAACACACCACATTCGATAATAGAGCAACGTTTTTTTCTTCTACAGAGAATAGGAATCGTAATTCAAAGAGGACTCTACGAATTGATGATATTTCCTAGAAATCAATCAAATACCAAAACCTAGAGGGAAATCAAAGACAGTATTATCTTTATCAACAAACAAAAAATCATCTGTGACTCCAACGATCTCCGTCACCAACCATTATTCTAGTGGTACGTAATACCAAGACGGAGACGATAACGGAGACGACGGAGACGATAATTCCTCATCCGGCTGTTACAGTCACAGGGAAGATCGATAAAATTCCAGATTACCAACAGTAGGAATCTGCTGTTGTAGTGAAACGCAAATGGAAAATAAAGTCTATATTTGTGAAGATTTATAATTATTATAATACCCAAAATAGTGAATCTCAGATTATTCAGAAGTAGACATTTTCAACAGTTTCAACAGAATTACACCAGTAGCACATCCTTCAATGGGTTCTCTAATCAAATCATTAACAAAAGTATCCAAGACACTGTGGTCCGTAGACAAAATTTCTTTAAGAATCAAATCCAATAATACACTACTCTTTCCATGGGAACCAATTCCAATGATGAACTCTCTTCTTCCAGTTATGGAACATGTTATATTCTAGATACTGCCAAACGTTTTTCTGAAGAAATAAGAATTAACCTTATTAAGTGATGTGACTCCATGGTTGCCAACTGCGTTGAAATAATGACATTTGGCAATTTGGCATCTGCTAATGAATAAATAACCTATCTTTCTGAGTTCCTTCTGCATTTTCATTTTTGGTAAATGACAAACTGATTTCCAGAATATGTCTGAAATGAGATTTCCAGTCGTCCTATATGAAGAATCAGCTATGAAGAAATATAAGATGGTCTGTCCCAATTGTGTCCCAAAGATGAAAATGCAGAAGGAACTCAGAAAGATAGGTTATTTATTCATTAGCAAATGTCAAATTGTCAAATGTCATTATTTTACCGCAGTTGGCAACCATGAGGTCGCATCACTTAATAAGGTCAGTTATGTTATTTTTTCGCATATTTTCTTTAACATTTCCTATAATTGGGTGTACACCTATTGGAAATAAAGTTCTATCCATTTATCTGTTATAAATAAAGATTTTGTTGATATATTCAAAGAACTTCTGTCAGATGAGAAAGAAGATATTTTAATGTAGTAGGAATTCCAAAAAGGACTCGAATATTCAGGGAGACGAAATCATATTGCTCTCTGGAGTGATGCGGCACTCATTACATGTTTCAGAATTTCTAAACAATCTGTAGAAATGCTGATGAAACAAATAGTGTATCTACTTGAACGACCAACGAATCAGTTGAGTTTACATAATTTATTCATTAGCAAATGTCATTTTTTACCGCAGTTGGCAACCATGAACTTTGTTCATTCAAGGTCATTGATTTTGTTTGACATTCCTATATTTTAATTTTCGCTTTTTTTAGGTTTTGAACAGATAACTATAAAAAATTTGAAGTTCAAATACATACAGAATCGGTTGAAATGTCTAAACGAAATTTCCAAAAGGCATTTCTCGATAATGAATCGAAATTTCCTGTAGAAAACAGACGTCAACAAATTAAGAAACATACTCTTGATAGTGATGAAGAGGATGAAGTTGATGAAGACAATGTTCTTAATGTTGACGATATTGAAGGTGAAGAAGAAGGTATAGCTAGAAAAGAAGGGGAACAAGTAATGACTGCATTCAATATGAATGAAGAAATGGAAGATGGTCATTTTGATAAAGAAGGTCATTTCATTTGGAATAATGAAAAAGAAGTTCGAGACAACTGGTTGGATAACATCGACTGGCATAAAATAAAGAGTTCAAGTGATACTAAGCAGAAGTATAATGTTGACGAACAGGACCTAGTTCCTGAAAGTGACTCTGAACCTGAAGACGACAATTTTGATGAAATGAAATCTTATGAAAGTATATTGGCTTATTTGAAACCTAAGGAAACCATTAATAAAGCAATAAAGAGGTTGGCAGGTGCTGATATGAAGTTATCTAGTGTAGAACGGCTGAAACGAAAAAAAGCAGGTACTTTGAATGACAATAAGGATGTTACTGATTTAACAGAGCTTGCCAATGAAATTCTCACCAAACTTGGTAACATGGACATTTACCAGGAAACTTATGAAGGAATAAAAGCAAAACTAGATAAGAATGAAAAGAAAAGTAATTCCAGAGTAAGAGAACCTGAACTTGATATGTATTCTGATGATTTTGAGGTCAAGGAAAAGGAGAAATTTGATGATACTTTAAAAAAAGATGAACATGATGATTCTAACAATCAACCTGGGGAGTTGATGTGGGAGTTCAAATGGAAAATAGAAGATGAAGAAATACAGGGACCTTACCCTACTTCTCAAATGACCAAATGGTCCAAAGAGAAATATTTCAAAACTGGCGTAATGGTCAGAAAGTGTGGAAATGATTCTAATTTCTATACATCAAATAGGATAGACTTTGAGTTATATGAATAGGCACTTTATTGTAATGACTTCCAAATTAAATACATACTTATGAGCATATGTTATTAAATCCTGTTTAATGAAATTTACCCGTGCTACATGTCCTCAGACACTAAAAATTAGGCTTCTATATCTTCTAAAAATCAATTACCAATGTTTTGCATGGTATCTAATTTCATCTGAATACTTTCGAGAGCATTATAAAACTGCAATAATTCACTTTGATCCATTTCAATGGTCACATTTTCTTTTTCTCTCTCATTCTTTAATTTGGATAATTTAAATTGTACTCTTGCAACCGGTAAACTTTGTTTGTTGGAGATTTGGTCTGCACATTGAACATTCAGTTCCCAGGAAATATTTTCCAATTTCATACCATTTTCGAAATCTCCAAAATGTTCATTAGTTTCGTTAGACCAAATTTTGACAAACTCCTCAGCTTTTTCGGTATCGAAGCCAAGATGTTCTTTCAACTGTTTTTGCAGTACCGAAGGTTTCATCATAACTTTACATGACTGCTTGAAAATATGAGATATTGCCTGAAGTAGTAATTGCAAAGAGTCGTCATTAAGTTTGAGTGAAGTTCTAAGCTTTTCTAATTCTTCATCAGTGAAGAGGTTTTCAGTTTTTGAATTTGAAATATGAGTAAGAAGTAACTGAAAGGTCTTTGTTGTAAGGGAATTTATGAGTTGAACACCATTTTTCAACCTGAAATATGAAACAGTTAACATTATAGTAGTACATATGAAAACCCTCCAACTTGGTATTTACAGTTATCCATTTGATTTCCATGTTAGAAATTGATTATTTTGACTCGTATTTTCAGAAACAAGTAAACATGTATATACCACAAGTATACGCTAATTATTCTTTTTATGAAAATAACCCAAAATCTGTCAGTTGTCAATTGCCAACTGACCAGTGATACAATATTTTCGTTATTGTCTAGAAAATTTCATGAAAAATCTTTGAAATCCAAAAATGCTCAAGTTGCAAACATGCTTGTCCAAATTTATGGGATCTCGAAACTTTTATGTGTTATGGATATGGATGCCAAATATATAAATTTGAGGACCATAAAAATATGGCCTATGATAATTTTATTGAAAGTAATCCATTAGAACCAATTTAAAAGTTCTTGAATGTAAATTACTTTGGAGAACATGAAATGTAAGATCAAAACAGACTATAGGTGGAGACATTAGACGTAAAAACTGTAAGTATATGAAATGAAAAAAATATTTATTTTCAAAATATAATCTAATATTGTAGGTTTCAAAAACATTTCAGATTCAGTTCTTAGATGATGGGGAAAAAATCAATTTCACGTAATATGAATGAGACTTGTTTTAATGAACAATAAACGGGTATAATGAAACCAAACTGATCAAAGTATTTGTGAATGACACAACTTTGATATACTTCGATAAAATATAGTTGAATCTAACTACTTGGACATGTTAAAACAAGTGACAACAAGGAATAGTGGTTGGAGCTAGTTTACCGCTGAATGTGGTATATAAACAATAGGTAATTGCTGAACTCAGTCGCTGGATAAAATTGTAGTGCTTTATGAAGCGCTTTAAAACTGCATTCAGCGCAACAATTTTCGCCCTAGACGCAACCAATTGAACCATCTATCAACATGGGATCGCCGACCGAATTTTACTAAACGAAAGCAACTTAGTAAAACAAGGTGCATCTTGACGACACTGTCTAGACTCTGTGAAACATCAGTCGATGTTCAATAACACGGAAATCAAGTCGTGACCACGGATTCTGTGGTGGCAACTTGCGAGACACTTCCAGGATGAGTGTGTCTTTTGTAATTGTATTCTTTCTGTGTCATAAGATATCAGATAAACTTATGAGTTCTGTGCCTCCACCTCTCATTTTATTTTCATATCAGCTGTTTACTGTCATATTCAAATTACAGCTTCGAAATTTGTGTATAATAAAAGATGAGTATTCCCTTGTTTCCAGATTTGAAGCCGCGATTGATGCACTCGTCCTGGTTTGACGTTGATCAACCCTGCGACGACGAAGATGAAGTTTCCCAACTGGAAAGGGAGCATCAAAATAGTCTGCAACAAATAATACACAGAAATTCTGATTTGGTACCCATTGGAAAAACTGCATCAGAGGTAGAAGCTCTCCAAAATAATAATAAATGTCTATTAAGAGATAGAACTTAGATGAATCTAACATACCAGGACTGTGAAAACACTATTCTTGACTTGCAAGTTGGTTTCAAAGAATTGGCTACGATAATTTTCAGATTAGCATATTTGGTTGTTTGAATGTGAGTCAAGAATAGTGTTTTCACAGTTCTGTGAGTTAAGTAATTTTATCAAGTTCGTGTATATGAATTCCAAGGTTTTTGCTTGCCATTGAGTTCTTAACGGTTTTACCTTTTCAATAGAATATGGAAGAGGATGAAGAAGAGGACGATGAAGACGATAATGATGACGACGATGAATCTGAAACACATGATGAAGAAGAAGAGGATGAAATCGAAATGGATGTCTCACAAGAACGAAGTTCGCCTGTCGATGTCAGTATAAGACTTGTTCAAGGACACGGAGTGAGATAATTTGAGACTCACGACAGATAAAAGATTTTATGTAATGGAAAATATATGTTGTACAGCTTTCAGCGATATTATTTTCATTGCTTTGTTTTCACAAGTTTATCAAACCTGTTTCATTATAATCCTAACTCTTCTCCATATTAGATCAGTTGTAAGAGTATTCATTTTTTCCAGTGCCATCAATTATATTATAAAGAGGATGAAAGAAAAAAAATTAGGAAAATTTTGGAAAAAAAGAATCCATTTAACTGACATTTTCACAGTTTCTTACTATGATTTCCACTCAAATTTCAACAATATCAAGCGGTTAGCAATAAAATTTGAAATATAAGTTTCTTCTATCGACAGCTGAGTGCTGTCTTGGTATGATGATCTGTCCTCAACTTCTAATACTGAGATCTGTATTTTGATAGGTAGAATTGAAACCTGTGCCGTAAAATGAATCTAAAGAAAACATTTTTCCCACCCCAGAACAAAAACTCTTTCAACGCGCTAACGAAGTTAGCGTCATCGGGAAATGATAAAGTCTATCATTTCCTGATGATGCTGTTTTGGCTAGCGAAACCCGCGTCAAGAGATAGTGTTTTTGTTCTGGTGTGGAAAAAGTGTTTAGATTGAGATCCACAATGTGAAATTAAACATGGAAAGAAGGCATCTACTAACAGTTACTCTGTATGTTAGCAGTGAGAGGTCAATGTTTAAATTTAATTTTAAATGCTTGTTTTTTTAGCGAATTGAACTCTCAACAAATTACTTGATGATATTTCAGCTTTTTTTTTTTGATCACCCATATGATTAGTTCTCAGAAATTATTTTTAATTGCTGTTGAATAGTAACAATCGTTTCAAGTACTGATAGTTGATGGAATTGGCCGATACTTGTTAAAAATCCACAACATAACTATTCAAGTAACACTTTATATTGTGAGATTTTCACTGAATAGTTTTCAGAACCGCAACACGTGTTTAACTAATCAATAGCTTCCTCAAGCATGTTCATACTCAAGTCTTTTATTCAAGTAATAATAAAAGAATGATCTTATGAAATTATATTCTATAATTTCAGAAATTATATTCTATATTCAGAATGGATTTAGAAGAAAGAAATCTACTACTCGAGCTAACTATCAAGCTCTATGTAAGGTAATTGAATGTATCAATAGTAAAAAGGCTACAACAGCAGTCAATCTGGACTTGTCCAAGGCTTTTGACAGTGTTGACCATAGAATACTGATCACAAAACTGTCGTTCTACGGTATCAGAGGGCTGCCGCTCGAACTAATTACGTCCTATTTGAAAAATAGACAGCAATGTGTTACTGAAAGGGATACTGATGGAAATCTAATAAAATCAGAAATGTTATATATTATAAGAGGTGTACCCCAGGGGTCAGTGCTGGGCCCACTATTATACATTCTTTACACTAACAATGTGCCTGACGTTGTTGATGAATACATGGTTCAATATGCCGATGACTGTTCTGTGGTTTTCAGTTCAACTGATCACGACTACCTACAGGCAAATATCTTTTTCAAGCTAAAGATTCTGGAGGAGTACTTTACATCACACAATCTCAAGCTGAACAAAAACAAGACACAAATCATATCTTTTAGCCAAAACGGCACAAATAATACTTTTAGTGATGGTGTAACTATTTTAGAACCAGTGATCCAACTTTCCTTTCTTGGAATTATAATTGACTCAAAGCTGAACTGGAAGAGTCACATAGATAAAGTGGCAACAGAAATGTCAAGGTACTGCTATGCCTTGAAAATCATTACACAAAATATATCCACTGAGGCTGCGATGTTAGCATATAATGGTTATATTCAGAGTCACATCAGATATGGCATTGTATTCTGGGGAATGTCTGCACATACTCAAAAAATATTCGTATTGCAAAAACGGTGTCTCAGAAAAATATTTAACCTTTCTCAGAGAGAAAGCTGTAGAAAAATATTTGTAGATAAAAAAATATTAACGCTAACAGGTCTCTATATTTATGAATCAGTGGTATTTGTCACAGAAAATATATCTCTTTTTGCGACTCATAATAGGAACCACACCCACAACACAAGAAACAAAAATAACCTTTTGAATATAAAGACACATTTGACATATCTTCAAAAAAATATACCTTTTTCAATCATGAATATTTATAATAAGGTACCTGAATCTCTCAGAACTTTGTCTTCTGTGATCATGAAGAATAAATTGAAAACTTTGCTTCTCTCCAAAGCTTATTATTCGCTGGAAGAATTCTTCAATGATAATTTAAACTGATGTTGTTCGCATTGAATATTTCATGTCATATCATTCTGCATTGTGATGTTTAGTTTAGTCTCTTTTGAACCCTACATATAGATGTATATGTTCGTGTTCTGTATATAATATAACAATATTACATTAAGTATACTGACTGTGATAACCTTGTTATTCATACATCTGTGGTTATATTCTTAACCAATATTAATGATATTGCCTCATGATTTTTTTACTATTTTTTTACTATTTATGGAATGTTTATTGTAATTGACATGTTCTACACCTGAAAAGGTTTTTATTATAAAGAACTAATAAAGGATATCTATCTATCTATCTATCTATCTATAGTTGAACAGTTCACACAGAAACATTAGAATATTATTATGTAGTTTCTTTCAAATTGTCGGTTAGGCAACCAAAACTGTTGGCCAGCTGTATTTTGGACAGCCAACTTCCTTCTCATTCTCAACAGTTTAAGAAGACATAAAAAACGTCCCTCATAAATCACATTGAGGTGGCGTTAGTGTACCGAAATATTTTTGAGACAAGGATAGGTAAGTATAAAATGATTCAACGAAATTTTCATTTTACTGAGTTATTATATTTTTCTTCAAGAACAGTTTTCACTTTTTTAGACCTAGTACACAAGGTGTCCTTCTGGACCTGGACACTTTTTCTTATGGTTTCGAAGGTTACGATTTGACAAAACGAATTATACGAGAGTGTCTTCTGTCTTCCCTTCTCTTGTCCTTAAATACAGATATACATACTCTCCGATTAAACACGAGTTAACTCGAATATTTTTTTCCTTAGTTTGCTCACACGCAAAATGTTGACATGAACTTCAGTCTGGTTCCGATTGAATGTGGCAATAGTGGCATTACTGGCATTCGGCATTTGTATTTGACAAAGAAGTTGAGAAGTGTTATGTATTAACTTTGTGCAATTTACCGAAAAAGTTAATGAAACTATTTTTTTTAATTTATTGCGATCTAATGAAACTGAACCGTATTAAGCAGTAAAAGCAAACTCAACACTATAAAATCTAAAGTGAAAGGAATGCTCTATTTCTCTGACCTGTTACATTTACTTTCCCTCTGAAGGAAATTAATTTTTTAGTCTTTGGTACAAGAGAATAAGGAAAACTTCAGGTGAGTTTTCAAAATATTATATTTTTTAGACATGACCTACGAAACGCTCATTATCATGTACCTACTTGTGGTTTGAAAACAGCTTCAAGCATCACATTACTATCTGATGGGATTTCCATATGTTAATTTGGAGGAAAATCATTTAAGAAATCTTTTTATCACCATCTGTTTTCAAAACGGAATACTTGTGGTATAGATTTAATAAAAATATTCAGATTTATCAAAACATACATTTTTCTAATTCTAATTGAATTGGAAACTCATGTTAGATGTAGAATGTTAGGTTTGTCAGACTTGTGTTTTTTACAGACTTTTTACAGATTTCAAACACTGAAATATTCGGTTAAGTTAATCAAAAAATTAGGTTTAAATAAAAAAAATATATGAGTATTGAACATTTTTATTTTTGTCTAACACAACTCAATATTTTAGTACTACAATATCTTAATATTTAACAGTTCATTCATTTATCTTCAATTATGTTTCAAATACATCAGCATTCGTTAGAATCTCGAAAGATTCTACAAGAATCAAAACTACATTGTAACAAACGTTTATATGTTTTATACCTGGATCAGTGGATTTCTTATAAAACTATCCCCATTTCTGAATCTTCCAAACGCTTCTATGAAGACTACCCATTACAAAGTTTGATACTGGGTTAATTTGGAAAGTCATTTTTTCTCATTCAAGTATGGCAGTCTGTTTTCGACTTTATTATCATTGAATATTCCATGTGCTCTCTTATTTCATAGATAAATGTTTTTCATAAAATAACACAACCTTCATGACAGCAGATGTTGTTGTTTTATTTCAATATTATAGACATTTTTATAACTCTACTACGGAATCAATACCTCATTGAAGATTAGCCTCATTGTGTGATTATTTAATTATTTTGCTATCTCCTATCAGATTAGTCTTTTCAAAAAACATTAATAAAGAAGTGGCAAAGTGTACTAAGTGTGTGTAGTTATCTATTTAAGATTATTTCCAAGGGATTTCTATTTGATTAAGCTTGATTCATCTAAATCAGTGGCTCCGGTTTACAATTGGATATTCTTGGTGAGCTGTTTTTGCCTATAACTTTATAAAATTGAATTTTATTTCCATTTTTGGGTTCAAAAGTATTCTGCATTTCATTTTGTTACAACTGGGTGTTGTTGGGTGTTACCATGTAATTGTACATTACATTGTAAGTTCAGAATCTGCCCATTTGAAATTGAAGTACTTAAACCTAACAGGTAGTCAAAATTATTCACTTTTCGGAATCGTGAGAATGTTTGTCGAATAAATTGGATGAATTGAGGATAAAGGTCATCAAACAGATAACGTTTCACAATGTTAGAAATTATCATGAAGATTTTTCTTTGTTTTAAGGCTGGTATCCTGTTCAGTAAATCTTTTATTAAAAATATTTGATTATTAAATCATTTGGTATTTAAAATCTGTAGAGTGTTCATTTAAACGGGTTTGAATCGCTTGTTTACTTCGACCAATATACTTTTTTGCAATCCTATTTCCACCATCTCGTCTTTAGAGTTATCTTGAGTTATCTTGAAAGGGGAAAAAACCATCAACAGCGACTATGACATAGCGTTAACGGATGGTTTGAAGTACGAACTCGCGGAAAAACGGCCCCGTTTGAAGAAAAAGAAAGTGCTGTTTCATCAAGAAAATGCATCGTGTCACAAATCAATGAAAACGGTGGCAAAATTGCATCAATTGGCTTTGAATTGCTTCCGCATCCACCGTATTCTCCAGATCTGGCCCCCAGCGAGTTTTTCTGTTCTCAGATCGCAAGGGAGTGCTCGCTGGAAAGAAATTTAGCGCCGGTGTAGAGGTAATCGTCGAAACTGACCTCTAGTTTGAGGCTGAAGACAAATCGTACTATAAAAATGACATCGAAACATTTTATGACCCCTATAATCGCCTTCGACGGCAACTAGATTGAAAGATAAAAAATATTGTTTTTTATTTTAGTCTACGAAATTTTCAGCCCTGCTGTTATTATAATTTTTTTCGTTTTCAACGACTTGAAATTTTATTTTGTGAAATAAAGCTAATTAGCCTGTATCACATTATCGCTTAATAAAAATCATGAGTTTGTTTGAAGGTGGTTGACAATGTTTTGTGGTGTATTTCATCAATTCGGACTTCCATTGTCTAATATAATATAAATTGATTTGAATTCCCTGAAAGATTAACCGAAAATAACAATTTTATTACAAAGAAATAACATACAAGCAACAACCAAAAAAATAAAAAATTGAAATACTAATAAAAGCTGAAAATTAAAAAAATTAAAAATATTATTAACAAAAAATGAAAAATGAAAATAAAAATTAAAAGATTCCAAACCAAGTTATGTCACGACGTTTCGATTGTTAGTATCCACACTCGTCTTCGGGTGATAACTGGACTTATTCCTCCGAGATCTGACTATTTATAGGTCCTTTGGGTGCTTTTACCTTTCACCAATCCCCTATTTCCTCTTTCCGCTTCATTGGTTTTAGCGGGAGATGACCGTTTGGCGGGAGTCGGTCGTTTTTCGCTTGATAAGAGGTTTCCATATATTTCGTATCTCTATGCTAGCTTGACTAAATGCGTTGTTGGACAACATATACGCGGCTTCCTTGAATTTTCTC
>WOGL01001138.1:0-12107 GCA_015342145.1 Leptinotarsa rubiginosa
AAAGTATATAGTCATGTGAACCCATTTACATTGATCTGGTATCAAAATAGATTAAGAAAAAAATTAAAATGAGCTGTTTTATATTACATGCATATGACCTATTGGGAAGGTCGTTGTTGATTCATGCTGCGGAGGCAGTATCAGTAGATATCGGGTGAGATTTCGTATATAGAGGATCATATGTGTGATTTTTGATTCCTGTAATTCTATTGTAAAACCATACATAATTTCGGTATGATTTTTTTTTTTTGTTGACCATGAGTACCTAAATGCGATCCTGCCTGTTCGAAATCAGCAGGAATTACTGTCGCCGTCGCCAGCAAAAACGTACATGCAAGATTTTATTGAATATGTTGATCTTAGTCTGAATTGAACATGCGAATTCGAAAAAAAAAACGCAGATGGAATTTAATGGTTGTATGTGAAAAAAAGCAGTAAGCTGAGTTTTACAAGTTAAATGCACAAAGTTGACAAAAATGTAAGTCAATATCGTAATGGTAAACTACAGAACTCATTCTCTGAGCCAGATGATTTTTTTTTGTATGACATGATGAAGCTACAGAACACTGACATATTTCATCATGTTCAGAAATTTTATTAACAGTAAATTCTAGCGGTGAATTGGCGCAGTGGTAATGCGCCCAACTCACGACTGGAAGGTGGTGAGTTCGATCCCAACCTCGACCAGATATTTTTCTCGAGAGAATTTATCTAGTTGAAGTTGAGATGATTCTGCAACGTTACATGGCTGACAAACAGAGAATAGTCATGATGGTCTCTAGGTGACTCGGGGAGTTATTAACATTGCCTACCCAGGGCACGAGGCTAATGACCAATGTAGTCGATGCCGATGACACCAAGAAAAAAAATTGTAAATTGTTTCATGATTACTTAATCTATACACTGACTTATAAAACGACAATAGTGGGTGGTGTATGAAGCTAATAAGTGTCAAAATACCAAAATTATCTATTAGTTAGGATATGTAGTCAGAAGTGTGAAGTTTCTCCTTACCTTCTAATCCATCCTTACTATGAATCAGGACAATTCCAACCATTGTAAAAATATAAATTTTGTACATTAAACAGGATGCATTATTAAAAACCTGTGAACATAAACAAACATCATTTTTGAATGAACAGAACATATTTCTTACTTATACACACTTTCCTGTGTCATGTCCACTCTCTCTCAAGTGAAGAAAAATGCCAAACTAATTGATATTTTGAGTAGGCATTGTCGCATAAGCGATCGTTTTCAATCCTACACATGTCTCCACTGTATTGCGAAATTATATGTCTACCATATGAAGATTAAAAATTATTTTGCGAGTATGTCCGTTTTCCCTCCTCAAGATTCCATTCATACTAACAAATGAATGTGACTAAATCTTCTACACAGTATGTATTTCGTAGTTTATGTAGTGTCGGAACTCAAAACTGATCAAACAGTTACAAATCACTGTACAAATGGCGCATGTAAATATACTCATCCCAATAATATGATTATGTATATTGAATGAAAAATGATAATCTACTATTCAAGTATTTAATATTGAAAATACATTTAGCTGAAGCAAGAAAAACTTCGTAATTTTGAAAAATACATGGTGTGTAAGCTGTACATACTTTTAATGTAATATAAAATTTATCTTGTCTAAGATACAATTTTTTTGAAAGGCTAGCTTGATATGCACATCAAGCATCAAAATTTCAAGTCCATAAAAAGGCAACTGTACCCTAAGTATTTTCAAATACTTGTGGTAACATACAACTTTAGACAATGATACAAGAAGCTTATATTTAAACGGCACCACACTACTCACACTATTCTTTCTTTCCTACAGTGTTGCTGCTCTTCTGAAGCACAATGATAATGGGTGCTTCAAATCATAAGGTGGTTTGAAGAATATTTTATTTGCAATAACTGAACAGATCTCTAGACTGTGCATTATACATATTATGCCAGATTACCACTTCAGTCACTTTCATACTTAATTTACTGCTATTAGTCAAAATTAATTTCACATATTTCAGTTGATATTGATGCCAAATTTTCCACTTTTTATGTGATACCAGGAAAGTTTCAGTATTTGTTAGTCGCGTATATAGAATCTTGTTTTGAGGAGGGGCACAAGGTTGTTTTTCATTTTATAATAGTATTCTTTTCTTTTAGCATTCTTGCTTCAATATGACTTATACTACAGTCTCTACAATTCAATCAGATATACTGAGATTTTTAGTATGAAAGTAGCAGGGTGAAATCCGACATATGTAAAAACACAGCATAGACACTTCAGTCCACATTTTGGAAATAAGTTCAAAATCTAAAAACTACCGAAATAGAAAACGATAGGAAAACTTCAACGTCAATACTGCATGTACCTAGTGAGAAATTTTATTCTGCATGAGGAAATTTGTTCAGAAAGTGAGAATCATTGAACATTTCATAGTGTTCAAATGTTTGCAATTTCAAGAAAAATGCCAACTTGATACATTCAGTATTGGCAAGATATCAATATTATATTATTTCCACCAACAAAGCATAAGCACAGGATTACATCTTGAAAATTAGCAGAGTGTATTTTGCGTAAGATGAAAATGAACCACATTTGGTTGTAGAATCTTAAGCTGTTAAGTATTCCAGATTATCTGAAAAGTGTTGATGAGGTCAATGATTTTTTTGTTAATTGAACTACCTCCAAATTCTGTTTCAAAGAAGTGAATGATCTTTTTGTTTTTAAAACAATAAGTGATATTGAAACAAATGCAACTGGTTGTGATAATTTGTTGCGTGAAAAGGCATGTACCCATTCATAACCAATGACCCATAACTTAACCACTGTTAAGACTAGTGGAAATGTTACATATTATAATATGATAATTATCTGCAACCTCACATGTCACTGTTATAAGCTAAAACACTGAGATAAGTTGGGATGGATGTATACGTAAATTTGTCTATTGAATGACACAAGGCAAAACTCAAAATGTTTCTGGAAGAATCATGTTATCTCATAACCAGCTGTACATGTTTGGTGTTTCGTTAAGGGGCGTTAGCACATATTGATATGCGTCTTTAGAGTTTCAGAATTCCATTGTTTTGACATCAATATTTTTATAATCAACATATTTAAAATCTTGAATGGAGAAAATTAAAACTGAAAATTACAGTTAGAGTCAGTTGGTTTGGTGTTGATTAGTGAGTTTCACTCATGAAACTCTGCTTTAGGACTCTAAAGGTGACTTGCATCACAAGTTCTAAGTGAGTTAATTATGTGGGTAGTTCAGTAAGGGTATTTAGCTAGTGAAAGACCTCATCAAATCATCATTTCATCGATTTTATATTTATGCTTTCAATTAACCTATACTCTTTATTTTTGTTATTTTCTATAGTACAATTTCATAATAGTAGGCACTAAATTCGCAGAAATATGATTGCATTGAAACGAAAACATTGTTGTCAAGGTTGTAATTCTATATAAATATTTAATCAAAATTTTTCTTCACATGTTTAGTATTTTGGAATTATAGTAGGTATAGTAGATTATTTTATCTTTGTAACTCCGAACAAGGATTTTTGTATTCGTGACTTGAAAAATATGAAGTTCATATTCCAAAGATACTGGACTATATAAAATACATCTATCAAATTGTTAAAAACTACTGGTACTAAGTAGGATTTTTTAATCTAGCTATTCAGTAATATAAGGTGTTGGTTGTGCGATTCCAGTGATATAATTTGTATGATGAAAATTGTATTACGAACCTAGCAAAACAGAATATTTCTCTCAAAACGCTTGTGACTAAGGTTCAAAATCGCTGGTGTAAGCCTAGGCGAAATCAAAAATAATTAATTAGTGTTTACAAAAATAGAGTGCAAAAGAAAGAGCAGTCCAAATGTATTAATTCCAGTGGCTTGCTAATTCTGTATGTGCACAAGATTCCGAGCCTTCAGTCATGCGTTCTATTGTTAACTTTTTTATTTGTAATACTTCTGAGAAGGAATCTACGGACTTCATAACCTGTGATACTTGTAATCGATTTCTACAAAAAAATGTTCTGAGATTAAGAGTATGGATCTCAGGGGTTTCCGGCTTCTTCTGTAAAGTCTGTCAAGAAGATCTTTTACAAGTTCCAAAGCTGATAAAGGTCGTAGAAGAATTAGGAAATGGAGTGGATAAACTCTAATCTTTGGGAAACAACACAACCTCCATTTCACCTTCTGTATTATCTGAGGAAATCATGATTTCTGAGTGTCAAGAATGCCAAAGACGCTCCTGCAACCTGACGATCTTCAATTTGCCAGATAGTGAAGATGAAACCAAGTCAAATTGATATATCTCCTTCCACCATCATCAACAAGCAAAGGATGGGGAAAAATTATTCCAAATGTGCTAGAGCACTAAGAGTATCATTCAAGTCTACTTCTGATGCTCATAACATTATGAGGAATTGCAACAAACTTGAAGGTTATAATATTTTTCTAAACTTTGATTCAACAAACAGCGGGAGCAAGCAAATCTTTTGAAAACAAGGTTGGACAATGTAGAAATAGACATTGGTACAAGATTTGCTGTCCTAAAATAGTTATTACAAAAAACTAAATAAGCTTCTCATGCCATAACAAAAAAAATCCAAATTTATTATCAAAATGTACGCGGTCTTTAAACAAAGGTCATTAAAACTGTATACGAATACAGCCACAAATTCCTTTGACAGTCTTGCACTCACTGAAACGTGTCTGAGCAGTAGTTTTGAAGACGCAGAATTTGGTTTAGAGAATTACGTTATTTATTGTGAAGATCGATCAGAACAGACAAGATCGGCAAGGAGAGGAAGCGGTCCCCTTATTGCTGTTACCAGAAACATTCAAAGTAGGTTGTTACTTTCTATGAATGAAATAGAACAACTGTTTGTGTTAGCTGAAATTCCTGGTCGTAGTTTTATTCTGAGCACAGTTTATTTTTCACCACTCTCAGCATCAGACAAATATTCAGTGTTTGCCAAAGATTTAAATAGACAGAAAAGATATGCGGATATACCAATTGATTCCGAGTGATTTCAATCTTCCCAAAGTTATATGCTCTTACGCTACACCACTATTCAGCTCAATCAGTTTAGAAATCGAAGCAGTTGATATTGTTTCCAACATTTGTGCCTTTAAAAATTAATTTCAGATAAATAATGTTCACAATGACTATGGTTTCATACTTGATTTGGTTGTAACTGATAACGACACATGAACATTTGATAATTCCTGACAAATATCATTCCCTTTTATTAATTAGTATCAACCTGCCATCAGCCAATAATGTAACGCCCCGGGCAAATCAGTGTCATTATGATTTTAAAAAGCTGACTTTATATCTATCCAATATTATATGGGTTTTGACAATTAAGATCAACTGTAACTCAACAGATCAACTTAAGATATGCTTGATGTTTTCTATGACATAATTCACCATTCAACATTTTGTATCAATTAAAAAATGTTCAACTGGAAAATTTCCCAAACTTGAAACATCTTATTTCCTTGAAGAAAGAAGCCCACTTGAAACTCAATATTACAGGGTGTCCCACTGACTACCTAGCATTTTCTCATTTCTGCTTGCAATGTAAAAAAAAGCAAAAATTGATTATACAGAATTTATTAAATTTACTGAATATTCGGCAGTGACTAATATTGAGACACACTGGATTTTTTGCGAACTCCACGTTTAAGCATAATATTCTGCCAGATGTTATGTATTATGATGGGGAAAAATGTATGGAGATTGAGCTTGCTGAAATGTTCCAAGCTTATTTAGTTCAGTGTACTCTTGTGAAAACACAACCTGTTCGATTTACGAACCTGTAAACTTCTCTCTCTGGTCTGTTTTCAATATGTGCTTGTCAATTTCTGAAATCTATGAGAGATTAAATAGTTTGAATACTTCTAGTCCGAATGGTATTCTTCAGTCATTATTGAAGCACCGTAGCTTTGTTCAGTGCAACTTATACATATTATTTCTGAAAATTTTATTAAACTGGGCATTTTGCCAGACTTCTGGAAATACAGCTTTGCAACCTCTATATACAAATCTGGTGAAATGGAAACTAAAGAACAATCTGTATCCAAAGTAGCATTCATAATGTTTTAGATTTTCTTATTTCTAAACTCCTAACACTATTCTTAGACTCATTACCTCATAATCAACAATTTCGATTTTTCTACTGAGCTCAATCTTCTTGTCTATGTAGATTATCTCTCAAACGTCTTGGACGTAGGTGGCCAAGTTTGATAAAGTCAACCATACAATAACTCGAACATATGGAAATGGTGTCAATATTCTATCTTGGATACAAAGTTATATCTCTAATAGGATATAGATAACTCAAGTTAACAGATTTAAATCTTCTGGGAGTTTAGTACCGTTCAATATGCCCCAAGTATTCCATTTGGGACCATTGCTGTTCAATGTTTTATGACCGACATTTGGTACTGCTTTTCTAATGCAGAATTCCTAAGCTTAGCAGATTATTTAAAAGTTCACAAGAAAATTGATTCACAAGACGACTGTATTGAACTCCAGAGCAAACTGAACAAATTTTCTAATTGGTGTTTTGTCAATGGTGTGGAACTTAATACAAGTAAATGCCATTCAATAACTTTCAATTGCAAACAAAAATCAAGTCCCACTCAATAATGTTACGGATTTGAAAGACTTGGGTTTACTTCTGGACTTCTGAGGTGATTTTGTAATTTTTTTACAGTTAGAGTTTGGTTTATATTTTTGAATATATTTAAAATCTTTTTGTATTACATTTGTTAATATCGATAAACTTCAATTTTATATTTACTCATTTTCTCCACTCAAAGTTTGTAATCTATTAATATTTTTACACGATGGGAGTCTGAACCTCTTAACAATTTGCATCTAGTTACAGATGTAAACAAAAACAATCCTCCATTTTTATATTTAGAATATTCTTCATTCCACATATGGCAAGTTTTTCAATTAACAAAGAATTTCTACTGCTAGAACGGAGGTAGATTTCAACTTATGAAGTTAGTTATATTTCTTTTTTATTTATGTTTTTCTTTCATTAGTATTGTAATACAACTAGGACTCTAATATACTTTCCATGCAATCATCTCCAAGTTGTTATCATTAGAATGAAAAATACAAAAGTATCCTGATAGGTGTCTTTAGATGAGATTAAGACTACCAATGCCTTAAAAATTCTTGTTACCCTAGCTTACAATTTTCCAAACTTGAAACATCACATTATATCTTCTTATAACATCAACTTGGTGGTTGGTGAAACGCTCTTTTTACAGTTCAGGTATATGAGAAAAGTATTTCTGTTTGGTTCATTCTACGCCAGAGGTTTCAATTCAGACCTTTCAATCCAATTAATGAAATCAATCAAATTACAGGTATTAAAAAAAATCTACCTCTGTTGAGCAACTGGGGGTCAAAGATATTCGGATAACACTGGAATGTAAAAATAAAAGTAAAATTTTATATTTGGATGCTTAATATGAAAATTAATCCGAATTTTGGCTAATGTAATTTGTTTTCACATGATTCACATGCCCATTTCCTTTTCAAAAATGTTACAAAACAATTTTCTGGAATTCACTCAAGAGAATTCTCATCTACATTTCATTCAACTGAAAGACTATATATTTTCGTCTGATCAACTGTAGACAAAAATTAATTTGCTTATCTTCTATGTTATTCTAATCCATAACTACATTCATAAATAATACTGATTTTGTGCATTTCAAGTCTACAGATTCAGTAAAAACACACATTGTTCCTTAAAAATTATTTGAACTGAACTTTTTTTCAGATTACACTTAGAAGAGTATCAGAGTTTTATTTCTTTTGTCTAATATATTTCAAGTAATAGAGTTAGTTCTTTTGTATTAAAATTGCAATTTTAATGAGGTTTGTTCCTAATAATTTATAGATGCAATTCTCTGGCATTCTATGTCACAGAATTGTGATCAAAGAAATGAATAAGGATTTCATCTTTGGCTTTCTAGAAAACTAAAGAGTTGTGTTTTCCAAAAACTAACCTCTCCCAAAAAGTTTACCCCCTTGCAATGAAAACAAGCTTTCATCTTGTTCTTGTATATTTCTGTCATTCGAAAGTTTTTATCACATAAATTAATTTATTTTTTATCACACATATCAAATATAATGATTGAGCTTTTGCTCTTTCTCAACTCAATAGCACACGTTTGAAAGGATTATTTGAAAAAGTTGTTAGTTTCCAAGAAGATTTATTCGGATTGCTAATAAATTTAGAATTCAGTTGAAAAATTACTAATCAGCGAGCAAACACAGTACTTAAAGCATAATCAAAGAATAGTAGCGGATGTCACGAACATCTGTGGGACCATTCATTAAGTAATAGATTTGACAGGTGCCACAGTTCATCATACTTTTTTATCGTCACCCAACAATGGATTGATGCATGAGCAGACCTGAGACACACCAGTCAATCATCTATGAGCATAGAAATTGAAATGCCGAATGCAGGTGTTTCAGAAACTATTTGTTTTATAAAAATTGCTATAACATTTTTCCACTGAAACAAAAGTTTCTGAATTCTGAATATCTAAAAAAATCTCAAATATAATTTCCAAGGAACCATGAGTATATTCCTGCCCAGGTAAAAGTACACTCTACAACAAATGAAGGAAGAGAGGATAATTTTTTCAACTAGCAAAAATGTGATATTTATTAATGAAATGATCGGAACTTATAAGCTGATACAATATTCTTATTTCACAAGAAAAAATAAAATTGCAAATCAATTAATGAAATATCAAGCTTGCAATTAGCATTTTGAATATGGGTTCTCAAGTTGAAGTTTAATGTCAGTAAATTATTTGAAAACCAGTTCAAAGTTTAAACTTTTTAAAATCATTGACAATTTTAGGAAATAATATACATTTTCAATGAATACTGATGTCATTAAATAAATTTGTATGAGAGGACAAAGTTACTAAAAAAATATAAAATATATCCTAATTTTCGTTACAAGGATTATCACAAAAATAAAGTCAGACTTAAAATTATAGATAAGAGTAACATTACATAAACTTAATAAAATCCACAATTATATAAAAATGTACACAGTGATGTTCGATTTGAGGAATGACTTGGATAATTGCAAAAACTCATTTGATAAGTAATCTCCTTACTTGCTCTTCGAGTTCTTTTATGCGCTGTTCACTATTTGACAATTGTTTCTTCAACTTTCTTATTTCTTCACACTGAGACTGATAAGCTCGTCGTAGCTATTATATGAAACAAAAAAAAAAGTCATGAAATAAAATGTCATCCATTGAGGAAAAGTGGCACAAAACCTCTCGAAAATGGAAGATTAGTGACACATTCAAACAGAATTTCTCGTTAAAGATGAAGTGTCTAGAAGTTTTATAACATTAAAAAGAAAACAACTTTACTCTGTTTTGCCCTTTTCAAAATCATTTCCAGATTAAGTTACAGAAAGAGTTTGTTCATTAGAATCACATTAATATTATAAGTATAAAAATAACAAGTTTGCACTTACATCATTATCCGTCAATATATTCTCTCCAATGTTATTCATCTCTCTGGTTAGAGATATGTCTTTATTATTAACTTCAACGTGACTGAAACGTTGCTGTAACTGCTGAAACTTTGTCGTTTGATTATTCGAAGTCTTTTGGCTTTTCTCAGTAATTAAATCCTTTGGTCTATAATCAGGTACTGTCTCAGTAGAAAGAAAAGCAAATTTTCTTTTATTGTTGTCAATAAGTGGTACATTTATCTTATTATAGTTACCCTGTTTTATAGAGGTTATGTTGAGGATTGTACTTTCCCCTGAAAATTAAGCACAAGTTGAAGCAAAACACAAAGGTTCCAAAGGTACAATCTTATGAAATTTACAAACTATATTATTCTGAAAGTCGAGGTGCTTCAAAAATTGCCATCTGCTTTTTTGTGTATAAAACCAGTAGACAAATTAAAACCTTCTGAAAATATCCAATTTTTAATAGTATTCCAAATCCAGATGCAATCATCTCAATAATCAACAACAAAAATGACATTTTGAACATTGAATGTATTCATTCGTTTTCTAATTTTTGAAAATATTCTGCTTTGCTAACACTCTCATTCATAAATGTTGAAGGTTGAGGTTGAAGAAGAAGATTGAGGTTAAACTCATTCAAAATGAGCTCTCAAAAATTTTGTAATTATTGCAATAAATCTGCATCAACTTATGTGGGATGTAACACCTGTGATGTCTCTTTTTTTCATGAAAGTTGTGGTAAAAGAATCATAAAAAATGGAGTTCTAAAATGCTCAACTTGTGTCAAAAGTGGGGTTATGGATACCACAAAATCTAAAAATGAAGGAAATCAAAAAGAATTAAACGTGAATCAAATGAGCATTACAGATATAATTAATGCGATGGGAAGTCTGGAAAAAGCTGTACAATTTTTATCGGACAAGTTTGATGATTTAGTTGGTGAAAACAAAAAAGTGCTACAAGAGGTTAGAGAGCTTCGAAAAGAAAACAGTTATCTGAAACAAATAACAACACAATTGGAGAATAGAGTCAATTATCTGGAGTGTAAAGAATATGCCTGTAACCTGGAAATCCATGGGACACAGGCAGAATCTGATCCTATGAAAGTAATGAAGGAAATCGCTAATGACTTATTGGAATGTCATCTAAAAAACGAAGATATAACAGAGTGTTACATAAAGAAAACAAGAAAAGGAAACATACTTCTTGCAAAGTTTTCAAACTGTGAAATAAAACGTAAAGTCCTAGCAAGTAGAAAGAAACGCAGCCTTGACTCTGCAATGTTAAAAACGAACAAGAATAATACCGAAGCAAAAACCAAAATATTCATTAATGAACAGTTGACAACTCGCAACAGAAAATTGTTCAATATGGCATACAAGTATAAGAGAGAGAAGGAGTACAAGTTTTTATGGACCAAAGATGGAAAAGTTCTCATTAGAAAGGATGAGAATGCACCAGTAATTTGCATAAATAGTGAGGATGATATATCTAAACTTAATTAAAATGGCAGAAATACTTAAACCAAGGGCTAGTTTTTATAATAACATTAAGGAATATGTAAACAATAATGGGGACAATAAAAACTTTACTGTTTTGTATCTGAACGCACGCTCAATAAAAAATAAAATGGAAGAGCTAGAAATACTGATCAACAATTCTGTTCATCCTGATGCTGTGATTATAAGTGAATCCTGGCTAAAACCAGCTGATGAAAAATTTTATAATATACCAGGATATCAGGCTGTATTTGTTAGCAGAGACAAACGGGGAGGAGGAGTTGGAATCTTGATTAGGGACAACTATACCTACAGAGAAATAGCTAGACAAGTAGATAATTGCTCAATGTTATTCATTCATATAGAGAAAGTAAACTTAATTCTGTGTGGGATATACCGACCAACAGATTATAAACTTGAAATGTTTATCAATTCTCTGGAAGAAAAACTGGAAATCATAAATAATGGAAACAAAAAATGCTGTATAATGGGAGATCTGAATATTGACTTCTTAACAAATAATGTTCAAAAGGAAAACTTAGATATAATGCTTGAAGCGAATGGTCTGAAGAAATTGAACAGCACAATACCAACAAGAGTGACTCAGCACAGTGAAACCTTGATTGACTACTCATTCACTAATGATGATGCCAATGAATACTCCTTAGCTATAGTTGAAAATGCTATTAGTGACCACATATTTCAGATATTACAAATAATTACAATGAAATCGTCACAAGTAAACTTCAATGATTATTGTATGATCAAAGATTTGAACAAAATGGAATTCAGAAATGAACTGCAAAGAATTGCCACGCACAACTGGGAATATCCAGATATTCTGTGTGATGCAGTAATTAGAGCCTACCAAAACAACATTATAATAAGAAAATTGAAAAATAGATTCCGAAAGAACAGCACCTCTTGGTACAACTGTCACATCCATAAACTTAAAGAAGATAGAGACTATCATTATCAAAGACATCGACTGTTCCCTAATAGTGCACACCTAAAAAGTATGTACCAGAAT